>JAYESD010000001.1:191926887-192152069 GCA_036927565.1 Tuctoria greenei
TCTAGGAGAAACTACATGAATCTATGGGAACAAGATTAAATTTCAGCTCAGCATATCACCTACAAACCGATGGACAAACGAGAGGAAAAATCATGTTTTGGAGGATATGTTAAGAGATTGTGCTTTGAAGTATGGAAGAAGTTGGGACAAGAGATTTTCGTATGCGGAATTCTCATATAACAATAGTTACCAAGCAAGTTTGAAGATGGCACCATATGAAGCACTATATGGAAGGAAGTGTAGGACACCCTTGTTTTGGAATGAGACAAGGGAGAACCAGGTATTTGGACCTAATATGTTGCAAGAAGTTGAGAAACAAGTTCATATCATCCCCAAAAATTTGAGGGCTGCCCAATCAAGGCAAAAAGGATATGCAGATAATAGGAGAAGAAACCTAGCCTTTGAAGTGGGAGACTTCGTTTACCTTAAAGTTTCACCCATGCGAGGTCATAAGAGGTTTAATATCAGAGGCAAGTTAGCATCTCGTTATATTGGACCTTTCAAGATTTTGGACAAAAGAGGAGAAGTGGCATATAAGTTGGATATGCCAGCTCATGTTTCAGACGTCCATGATGTGTTTCTTGTTTCACAGCTCAAGAAGTGCTTAAGGGTACCGGAAGAACAAGTGCCAATAGAAGAATTGAAACTAGAGGCATATTTGACTTTTGCCGAGCAACCGGCCAAAATTTTGGAAACCAAGGAAAGGGTCATAAGGAACAAGGTTATTTGATGGTGCAAAGTACAATGGAAGCATCACACTAAACTGAAAGCAACTTGGGAGTTGGAAGATGATCTCAAGAAGGATTTTCCCTATCTTTTTCCTTATACATCGAATCTCGAGGGTGAGATGCATTTTAAGGGGGTTCGGTTTGTAACACCCTCGTTTTCATGCATCATGCACTGAATACATCATTAAATATGTTTAACATTAATCCACATAAAAAGGAACAAGTTTAAAATGAATTAGAAACAAAACCGCGCATAAAAATTCTATGATGTGTTTACTTGTCCGATCTGCCCCGAACTAGTCCGAATTTATCTTTGGACCCGTTTTGTACATGTCCGTTTTTGCTGCGGACTAGTTCATTTTTCTCTCTGTACCGATTTTGGACTTGTTCGGTCTATTGCGGACTAGTCCGATCATCCTATCCTTGAAAATTTCGCTAAGTCCCCAGACTTGTCTTGACTTGTCCGTTTACCGTTGTACTTGTCCGTTTTCCTCTCTGACTAAGTTCGGACTTGTATGATTTCATACCAGGCTTGTCTGTTTTTGTCTCCTTCTAACATCGGACTAGTCCAGTCTAGTGTAGACTTGTCCGGTGCTCGTGATTGCGATTCAATCTTTTCTTCCATGACTTGTTTTTGGTTTTTACCTTAAGTGGACCCAAGGACGTCGTGTCTGACCTTTTTGGAGCCCATGTGGGACCCCACACCGGCCACCACCCACTCCAAACTCGAAATCCATCAAAACCTACATGTCCACACCTATATAAACAACTCAACACCCGAACTTCTCATCTCTTTGCCACTTTTGGAACACACTCAAATCCTAGTTCGTGGGAGCTGCCACCAAGGAGGAGAAGGAGATCCAGAGCAAGAAGAAGAAGAGTGTTAGACTTATGTGTACTGAATACATTGCTTATGGTGATAAAAGTTTTGAATACTAACAAAATACCTTTTTCATCTAGGTTCGGGCTCTAACAAGGTTCGACGATTGGTCTGGCTTGTTTTGGGTAGCTCCGGCAAAGTATGTAAGGTCTGACTAGCATTGGTAAGCTCCGCCGCTGGGTTTTGCTAGCTTTGGTAAGATCTAGCGCTAGGTCTTGCTAGCTTTGATAAGCTGCAGCTCAAGGTCTGGTTAGTTTTGGAGAAGTCCGGAGCTAGTTTGCAATGGTTCTGCTTTTACATTGAATTGGTTCGAACTTACTTTACATCTATGGAAAGTTTGCTTAGTATTATTTTACTAGTTTTTGGTGTGTTTTGGTGGTTATGACTGTTATCAATTAGTTGTGGTTTGCAACATGCTTACGTGAGGTGCTCATGTAAGGTGTTGTTATTATCAAACTAACGAGAGTTAAGTCGAGGACTTGTGCTCAGAAGTATTGGTTGTTTATTCATTAGCAGGTGTTGCTTGAGTTCAAGAAACGATTAGTGACGGGATCCATTGTACTAGTCTCGGGGAGGAGATGAGGTTCCAACAACCAAGTTTGGGAGGAATTGTGGTTGAGCTGATCAGGAGGTCACGCAGGGTGATTGAATCAAGGGCAGTGCATATGAGGGAAACTAAATGTTGAAGGCAGGAGTTCGCACGTATACATGTGGAGCATGATGTGGCAACATGGTTCCAAAGATGCGTTATGGAAGGAAAGATCCGGTTGGATGGATCAGATCGTATCGGATGATGACTTCGGCTGCGTCGGAGTCGCTTATGGATTGGATATGGAAAATATCAAGTTGGGTTGTTTTAGGAATGTGGAGCATGTTCCCGAGTTTGTTAGGAAGTATTGAGATTGTTTCTATCTGCGAATAGGAAGATCTTGAGCAGTTATGGTTAGCCGCGACTCATGATCAGAGTAGGATTAGAGTCCTAGTTTGAGTTGTGTTGGCCTTCAGGCTGGTTATATATGAAAGGGAGGCCAAAGCTCGAGAGAGAAGACTTTGGGGCTGTTCCTTGTGAGTTTTGATGAATAAAATTTGTAGTTTAAAGGAGCTTTTGTGCCTTGTTTGTCCGACTTGTTTTGTTCAAGTCTTTCCCTTTGAGTTTATGCACAGCACTACCTTGCTTTGGTGGTTTTATCATAACACAAGTTTTAAAGATCCAATTGACGTAATTATTTTTGGGTTGTCTTCACAACTTGATTTTCTATCATCTGTGAAAATTTCATGGTCATTGGATTTGTGGTTTCTGATCTACATGAGTTTCTTTGCAGTGTTCCATAATAGTTTTCCTCGGGTAGGACAGATTGACCGTTGTTCGATCTTTCGATCGTATCTTGAGGTTCTCTTGACGGGTTTTTGTGATTCTTGTTGTGATGTCTTCGTGACATGATTCTATAGAATCTATACTAATTTTGTTACAGTGGAACATGTTTATATTAGTCGCACACACGGTTTCTTTAATAGATCAATTTTCTATTGAGGGATGTTTTGTTGCTTTTGCTGAAATGTTTTCATCTACCATTCACCCCCTGGTAGATTTACACGTGCTCTTCGATCCTACAATTGGTATCAGAGGCACGGTGCTGTAATCTTTGTTATTTGAACGTGTTTTGACTAAGCATCATGGAGAAATACTCCGCCAAACCATTTGTGTTTAGTGGTATTGATTTTCAGGTTTGGAAGGCACGAATGGAATCCTTCATTGAGGCGCAAGGCTTTGCCATATAGGAAAATGTAAACAAACCTTATGAAGTGCAACCAAACGACCAAGCTACGGCTGCGAACCTACAAGACGTTGACAACAACAACAAAGCCTGAAACTCAATCATCCAAGGTGTCACTCTGAGCGACTTCGACCGCGTTGCACACTTCCAATCTGCATACGATGTGTGGAGAGCACTTTGTACTATCTTGATTGATCCAACACAATCAAGGGGTGCGACAAGATATGTTCAAAAAGGAATACATGCATTTCGAGATGCAACCCGGTGAGTCTATCGATGATCTTTTTGCTCGTTTTAACAAAATTCTCAGCAACTTGCGTAGTGTCAATGTTAACTTTTCAGATGCTGAGAATGCTAGGCAACATCTTAGTGCATTACACATGTCAATATGGGAGATGAAAGTTACATCTATTCATGAATCAACAGTCATGAGTTCTCTTACTATAGATGTGCTTTATTCTAAACTAAAAACTCGTAAAATTGACATGTTATCACAAAAAAATCCAAATAAGTATATTGCATTTGTCTCACAACGTGATATGCCTAGCTCCGGCCAATCATCACCTTGCAATACTCTTGCTTTGTTGTCCTCACTAACCCTGGAGCAGATCGAGGTATTTCCAGAAGAGGAGTTAGAACTCATCTCTACTAGATTCTCAAAAGCATTGCAAAATGTGAGAACTAGAAAGAGAGGAAGCTCCGGACCACAACGCTGCTTTGAATGTTGTAAGATAGGACACTTTCGTACAGAATGTCCTAACCTTTTAAGTCCTACTACATGTGAAGAAAAGAAAAATAAGGTCAAGACCACCTCTGGAAACTCCAACAAGAAAAAGAAGGGTACCATAGGATGCAAGATGATAAAAAGCTTCATCACCGCACTTCAAGAGCTCAGTTCAAGTGATATAGACATTGGAAGTGATCAAGATGATGATGATCTGGCCAACTTATGCTTCATGCTGGACAAAACAAGATCAAGATCAAGTCAGGAGAATGTAGAACATAATAGTGACGACGATGAGGTATGTTCTACATGTAATGAATGTGTGATGCAATTTCTCGTGCAACTATTATTGTCAAGAAAATGGACAAAAAGCTTAGGGATAATGTTGCTAAAATTGAATCACTAAAATCTGAAATCAACCATTTGAAAACTTTGATTTCTAGTGATGATGTGTGTCCCTATATGACTTAATCTATGAACAATTGTCCACATTAAGAAGTGCACACTCCTCCACTCTAGATAGACTTGATGAAGAAATTGAAAAGAAAAAAGGGTTGTCTGATTTTAATGTTAGAAACTTAATAGATGCATCTTGCTCTACTGATTATCTGCATTGTTCTACATGTGATAATCTTGATAAGAAACTAAAATATGCAATGAATGAAATTTCCATTATGAACAATGATTTACGAATACATGAAGTTAAAAACTGTTCTAGCTGCAAACTTAAAGGAAAAGCTTCATGTAATAATTGTCTAGTTTTATCTAAAGAACTTGACAATAAAAATAAGATACTAGAGTGGTTTTACAATTGGAACAAGAATCTAAACTTGCTGTAAAATTCGTCTAAACCTTGCAATGATAAAACTGGTTTAGGTTCTGATTCAGAGTTGTAAGCATTGACTTTCATATATAATATTATTATGACTGCCTGTCGTGTTTCCCCGAACCACCCTTGAGGTGTGAAGGTGTGAAAGGGAATTGTTTGTCTTCTGCAGCACTAAGTACAGTAGCAACCCGTGTAGAATATGTTTGCGAGTGAACCATACTAGGGCCACCTATAAACGTATTCGGATATACCGATTAGAATTTTCTTTGGTGAGGCACGTAGTACCGTCAGTATCGAATTTGATACTTGACCATCCCCAACGACAGAATGGTTGCGTTACATTTCGGAAAGTCTGGCTATAAGATGCTGGTAGGTTTGGACTCCGCAAAATGGGTTTCGACTCCACAAAGGGTTAGAACTAAAATTCTGTATTTCTGGCAGCAGTTTGCTCAACTTTGCCAGGTTGTGATCTTGGTTAGTTATGAATAAACTTAGCGGTATGATATATGGATGGAAAGCTATTGAAGACCTCTACAACTTTTATGTTGACCATCAAGGCAGAAAAGCTTGATAATCTGTTGAAATTTGGAGTATACTTCAACTGCTCCAGATGACCATACCATTGTACCAGTCTCTGTATTTTTGCCATAACTCACTGTAGAAAAATCTTCTGCCTTATTGTGGAACATATATTAAAGGGTAGAACGAGATCTACAGTTTTTCTATTCAATTTTTTCCTTATTCGGAATTGAGTCAATTCAAATTTCGAGTTCAAAAAAGTGAACTGCAGGGCTGCTGTTAAAAACCAGTCAGTTCATCTGTTAAGTTTGGATAGTTATAGATTTTGATCCAGAATAGTAACATGGTCACATATATACATTCCTGGAATCTTAGGAAGTCCTCTATAATCTTTATGTTGCACTAATGATCTGAATCTTGGTGTAACTGTGTTTAATTCCTATTGTCACAAACTTGGTTCTGGTAGACCCGAACATGAAACAGTTTGCGCATAGTTTTGAATTTGCGCGCTATACCTGTATAACCAATGTTTCAAAGAAAAAATCTTTTACTTATGGATTGTTAAATTTATGTTATACAATGTTTATTTTTTCATTACTTCCATATATTGTTATGATATACCTGTATAAATTGTGGAAATCACCACATATACAGGGGAGGTTCTGTCAAAATTTCCAGAAAATTTGGGTCAACTTTAAACCTGTATAGATTCTACTTCCTAGCTCCCCTGGATATGTATGGGTACAATCTGGAAATTTTGTAAAGTGTACTACAACTTTTGTATTCAACCCAACATCTGGTTCTTAAGTTTCCTGTATGAAAATTTTGAATTTATACAGGAAGGTCAGCTGGAACAGAACTGTGATGGGGCTCCAGTGTGTTGTTCCCTTTGGCAGTTGAATTTGAATTCACTTTCATAATTCATTTATCACATCCATGATCTGGTTATCAACACAGTTTGTTGAATTTGAGTATTTGAACCATTCAAATATTTATTTATAGATGGCGGATGTGATGATGCTATTGCCGGACGGATGGGTATTTTCCACGTGCGCTAGCCGTCCGGGCTTCCCGAGCATGCTGCGGGAGGTGCTCCAACAGTTTGGCTTCATCGAAATGCCATGCTATTGGGGTCAACAAACGGTTGACAGAGGCGTTCTGTCATGCACCGTCCTGGTTGACATACCTGCTAGTCCACGTCGTTATGGATGGGCTCCTTTTTTGGTCACTATCGAGGAGCTCATTTGGAGGACACTTGGGCAATCGCAGCGGGCGAAGCGCTTATGAAGCTTTGCGAGCTTCATCGAGATGCCATGGCTGAGACTCAATTTGCTCTTCTTCCGGTCCGTGGTGTGGCTGGTTTTGAGTGGCAGCGTCGTATGGTTGCAGCCTATACACCGTATGGCAACACAACCACGACGACACTTGGAACATATGCGGCTGCATCCAATATGGTGGTTCTTGTTCAAGGTGAAATTATTCAGGAGCAAGTTGGAGCCTTGAGACAAGCGACTGAACGGTGAGATACTCTTGATTATATCAATGAGAACCTACGTTCGTTCCTGGCTCCAACAAATCACCGGCTGAATAAGTGTGAGAGACAGCTGCATCACACTCGCACTAGACTACGGAAAGCTCATGCCGAACAATGGCAAACTCGCAATGAACTGCAGCAAGCTCATGGTGAGCTGCAAGCGAGTCAGTTGGTGGTGCAACAACAACAGGAGCAGCTGTTGGTAGTCACCGAGGAACGAGACACAACCATTGAGGAAGCTCAGAATTGGGTGTACGAAGTAGAACAACTTCAGGATAATGTGATTGAGGCTGAAGCAAAATTGCAACCAGTGGTGTACCCACCGGCCCATGATATACCACTGAATATGGGTGAGCAAGTTCCTTAGAATGACGAAGCGGAAGAAGAAGATCCTGAGGAACTCGAGTTCGTCAAATAGGACGTATCGGAGTAGTATGGTGCAGCACTCCTGCCATCACGGGGCAACGTATAGTTTAGTAGTTGCTCGTGTTTATTTTGTGGCCATGTTTGTGTCATATTAAAAATAGTGGTGGGTGTGTATAGGATGACAAGGTGTGTATGACGTCTCATGGGGACCAAGTATGGTAGAGATGCACTTCCGTAGTGGGAGTCTATCATTTTGGAGTTCACTATCATAAACTTGGTCGTGAGATAATATATCTTATATAAAGTTTGTACTTTATCAATATATGGGAATGTTTTGCACTTATCCCCTTGTCAATATTCGCACTACTGTAATATGAAATGGATGAAGGAAAAGCAAACATGTGCTGATTTTAAATCATATGGATGCAAAATGGTGCGTACGCGTTCGATGCCCGAAATGGGAGGTTCAAGTCGTGGTCGTGATGACGAATCTCCGACCCAGGAGCCAATTGCGAAACCACAACAACAAGTTCCACCATCACCACCTTCTGAACTTCCGAGGAGTCTAGCAGAGGTTCTCGCCGCAGTGCTCGGCTTGCGCGACGAGCAAACTGAGTTGCTGCGGACTTTGGTTCAACATTCATCCCGTCAAGGGGGGGGGGTGACTAGATGCGGGTCCACGACAGCCTCATCCGAGTGAGTCGCCCCCGAGCGATATCATGTCTCGAAGTACATGGTTGCACTACGTCTGTACAACAAAGACTCCCGCACAAACCAGCTTATACACGCTCGGGCACACGTGTTTCGCATGCTTGCATAGAACATGCGTATTTCTAGAGACGCATACTATCGGGTTATTCACCACCCGATGGGGGCTCCCACTAACTTTGAAGCACGCTGGGGTACCGCGTGTCATAGGTCCTCAGAAACATGGAAAGTTTCAGAGACTCCTATTAACATTTCCGTGCCAAGCCACGGAAACACTTCCATGCTACCTCTCGCATGGTGAGCTTACCGCAGTTGATCCGCTTACGGTGGCGTACCTTACCTCTTACCTGACGTCGGAGCATCGTTACAGAATATAATAACACATAGTTAGTTTACCACCTTTATATCATATACTAATAATACTCCTTATATGGGCATATAGCTAATTCCTCACTCAATGATCCTATGTTTTTAAAATATGCTCTTTTCAAGCACACTGTTCCCAACGATGCTCTAATACCATGCTATGGGGACAGGAATCCCGACATCCAAGGATCTCATTGGGTGGTGCCGTGCGATGCGACACCCAACAGTATACAAGAAAATAACGGAAATCAATTTACAACACCAAGTCTTTATTTATAAACACAGCGGAAGTTTTACAATACTAAGCAAAAAGGGAAGAGAACTATACATCATAGCTACGCTCTCGGCACTAGCTATGCAAAAGCAAAGTCATCCATGTCCTGGATACTTCGCACTAGCAACACCCAACTTACGGCGGCGTGCAGGGTTCCCACTCGGTTGTAAACCCTGGAGGGGGTGCAGCCTCATCATCGAACCCGTCATCAGTCGTATAATCTACAAAAACTTGTTAACTGCAAACATGAGCATAAGGCTCTGCAAGACCAACCCGTCTCACTAGACACATGCAAGGGTGAATACTAAGCACGGGTAAGGAATAGCATAAAGGACACGCCTACAAGTGGATCCTTATAGTCATGTTTTAAGTAGCACATGACATTCTTCAGGCACGGCATGTCATAGACTCCACAATCAAACAAGAAATGCTTTGCCAATGATATGACATGCCCAAAGCACATAATGCTATTATCGGTAAAGTAGGGGAAAACTATAAACTTTTAATTGTGCTATCTCTAAGCCATACAAGGTTGCAAAACATTTATAATTCAATACATCATATTCTCCTGACTTCTTCAATATTTACTACATCACGACACAATGAACAAGTGGTACTCTATTACCACGAGGGACAGTGATTGCAATTAGGACACACCCAGTCAACACGACACATACACACTTTCAGAAATGCCAGCGAGTACTTACAGTAGTACCTACATATCACTTCAATACTAGTTGTATATGGCCACCTTTCACCCATCACTCGAATGTCGAACCCGTCGATCCGTCACGAGCAGGAGGTCACTGCGTGGGGCGTACTCCAACGTGCCCACCAGCTGAATTACACCTCGCTGCCCTCAACCCACACCCATAAAACGGAACAGAATGCCTCGACAAACCAGTATCAAGCTACGTGAGTTTACTGGAGCCCATTTCTCTAGTATGTCGCCGGTACAATTCAAGCTTGTCCAGCAGGGCCGCACACGGCACGGGCCTTAATCAACATAGTCAGAGCTATGCGACCAAGACCACCTCTTGTCGCTTCCTGCTCATCTCTGACCGGTATCAATTTCATATTTATCAAACATTTCTTGATCCAATTCATCCCATGTGATAACATCTTATTTCGCGAGTAGATTCCAACTACTCGTCTTCTACCGGATCGCTATGAATATAAGTATGGAACTTACTACACGAGTCTGTGAGCTATTCTAACCACTGCCTCGGTTCTTTGGTCATGCAAGTGGATGTCAAACACCTTAAACTTAATGCACAAACATCTAAAGACGTAAGGTGAATGAAAACTGCAAAGACACTGTAAGGAACATAAATGCAAACCTGGGCTTGCTTGAATGCGAGTCCGAGTCTATTTTAGTTTCCAGCAGCTGGACTTCCAAAGCTTCCGGCTACTCTTCGACTTTAGTTACTACATGTCATACATATACTATATATGAATGACTTTGAAAATAAATAATATGTTTAAGGTCACAAACTAATATCTTGTGTATCAAATAAGATTATGATCTTAAATGGCCTTGGAACCTTTATGGTAGATACTAGGGACTATAAGGGAGACTCTTGCAAAGAACAGGAGACGATCAAGGAAGTTTGTTGTTCCTAAAATTCCTACAAGTAAAACCTTCTCTGAATTTTGTTGTAATTCTGGAGGTCTATCATGGTACCGATGGTTGTACCATGTAGAGGGGGTCTCACTGGTTCTAGGAAAATTTGTTTCACAATTTTCTAAGCTTCCTATGGGGAGAAACTGATTTTTCCAAGTTTGGGGAAAAGCTGAAATTGATTTTTGTATTTTTCTCAATTTTTCAATTACATAGAGATTTGGAACATTGATCAATCCGTAAGTGATCCCTAATGAACTTGTAATTTTTACTGGAGATCAAGTGGATTTTGGATAGTGTTCTGCCCAAATTTGGGAATTTTCTGAAGAGCAGAACTATAGGAATGAATTCTATAAGGAATTCAAGGAAGTAATTTTTTCCTATCTGAATTATGGAGAAATTAATATCGACATTCATACAAATACAATTGCTCCACTGGAAAGTATTCTTCATGCTGGTTCTAACAAAATTAATTTGGGAATTTTTGGACAATTTTACTAGGAGTTATGGATTTTCCAAGTTGGAGCAAAATCTGGAATAAAATTCCAATTGGAAAACATTTGAATAAAAGTGTTGAACCCACATATTTGAAATGAGCCAATCGGATTGAAGCCGCACGGGGGCCACAGATTCAACCCGCATAGCCACATGAGATCCTCAGCCGCAGCTGATCCCATGTGAGAGGAAAAGTCGCTTACAGGCGGGACCAGGGGGCCTTCGTCTACCTCCCGACGCGGCGGCGTACCTCGCCGGAACCGCGGCGGCGCTTTGCCAGACTAGGTTGCGTCGACCTCCTTCCGGCCTCAGCTTGACCGCCTAATCATAAAATGGACCGTGCAAGCCGATGGTGGGGTCCAATCGAGGCGGTGACGGTCGGAGACGGCGGTGCGAGGGCGGCGGCGGAGCTAGAGTCTCGACGTTCATTGGAAACGCTCGGGGATGGCGCAAGAAGCTTGGAAAAAGGTCGGGAATGTTCCTGGAAGCACGAGGATGATGATTTGGAGTTTATAAAGGGGTGACATCGCCGGTAAAGATGAGTTCGATGGTGGACCAACGGGTTTCCATTGGCGGGGCGAAAACTTGAGTATCTCAACCTTTTCTCGATGGCGTCAACTGATTTTTGACAGAAGAATGCGCTAGGAGGTATAGAACATAATCCTTAACTGGATAGAAGAATTGTTGCGCGTAGAAAATGAATTAATTTAAGAAGCTCGCTAGTTCATGGGCTACAACCAAAAGAAAAACCCGCATCATTTGCTTGATTGGGGATGAAATGAAAAACAATTTGTACCGTGAGTTAGCAGGTCCAGAAGCGAAGCTTTTTGTGGTTGGAGTCCGGCCAAAAAACTGCCCTAGCTTCGGCTCCACGGCAGAACAGAGAAAGTCCAATGGCGACACAACGACGATGTCTGCGGGACTTCAAAATATCGGCCAAACAGTGAGCTAAAAGACGAGCAAAAGGGTGGAGAGGATAGAGCATAGTCTTGGCATCATGTTTGCTGTTTGCATCGAAGGAAAATAAAGCAAAGAGGAGGCGCTCACCAGAGAGGAAAAGAAAGCGGCGAGAATGGCGACAACGGGGCGAAACTGGATGGAACTTGACACGACGGCGAAGAGACTATTGGCGGCTGTTATATGCCAATTTCATCCGTCAAATTAACTCAATTATATGAAGGATTTGTCATTTCTTGCACACATCACCTCTCTATCTAACCCAATTCCACTTGGACTTGGAGAAATATGTGTATGCAACATTTTATGCAGGAAATGAGGAAATGTAGAGGGACCAATCCTATAAAATATCATCCCAGCCAATCAGGCGATGGCATGTGGCATCCCATTGATCAAATGGCCCACAAAAAGAAGTATCCGAGGAGATCCAACAGTGTATCACCCATATACATCAATGGGACCCACCTGGCAGCCACCTGGAGAAAGCACACGAGAAACGGTGCAATGCCCAGGTTGGCCGAACCAGGGGGTCGGCCGACCTGGTCTTTGCACCAAACTCGGTCAGCCTCCACATGTTGGCTCCTCCCGGCTCCCTGGAGTCAATGGTGACTGATTCGCACGCTTTTGGTGGCGGTAACCGACCTCAACACTAGTATAAATAGGACCCCCTACCCCTCACTTCAACACGCAACACTTGAGCTTCATCTCTACTGTATACACTAACATCCATAGTCTTAGAGGAGTTAGGTTGGATAGAGGAGATTCTCTAGTCCCAAGTCCAAATTGAGAAAGGAGTAAGGAGTCTCTCTCTTCCTAATCCTACATTGGGAAAGGTATGGCTCATGTGCTCTTTCTTGTATTTGTGACTTTATGCATAATAAAGATGGTATCTTTAGTCTCTACTTATACATATACTTGGGCAAAGCGTTACTTGTTTGATTGTGGAGTCCATGTATGTGGAAGGTATAGCTTCTATGACTGTTTCATCATGAACATATCTCATTATCATAGAACCTATAGACCCCCACTATAGTCTAGTTAATTATAACATCACTAGGTTAGTATGGAGAATTATGTTGTGTATCAACATTGGTTCAATGATGATTTAATTCATTGCCTTAGGATGGCTTGTGCCTAGGCTCTTAAGGTAATTACTTAATATGCTAGCATGGTTCTAGGATAGCTAAGTAGCATTGGATGTATCGTAGACCCACGGATTGAAGAGGTAGGCAGTAGGTGGTGACAGCCCTATCTGTCCTTTGTAATCCTCCACGTTCGGCTATGCCACAGGCTCTTGGCAGGAGTCGCCCTAGTATTGCTAGGGGTAAGCCTGTGCCCGATGTGTTGAACCACATAGCATAAGTATTCACTATTGACCAAGCTTAGGGATAATTAGATTAGGCTATGTATATGTACAATAGAGCATAGTAGGAGTACCTCCATAACTCTCATCCTTAACTAACCTCTAGGATCCTCTTATCCCCCTTAGACTTTAAAGCTTTTGTGTGTGTCACACTACCTCCACTATTATTTTATCCATCCTTACTAGATTCTTACCTAGACCTTTCTACCTTTCCACTTGATGATTGTTATATCTCCTCCCTGCCTTCCTTTGGGATCAAACAAATGACACCCTTGGTAATACTCTTAAGGGGAAATGCTACAATGATATTTCCATGCGCTTGCGGAATTCACTCTGTGATCCAATAGAACCATTAACAAGCACTTCTGTCACGTCAGTTGGAGATGTTTAGTTAATGGTGCATAAGAAATACCAACAAGCATTTCTAGCGCCGTTGCCAGGGATGATGTTTTAGTACATCTTAGAAGCCGTCAACAAGCATGTATGGCGCCGTTGCCGGGGAAGGCAAAGGAAGTGAAGGATATCTATCACTTGTGATTAAGCTATAGGTACTAATAGTTATTAGACAGGATTACCCTTGTTTGTTTTCTCCTTTGTGTGAAAACAGGATAGTGTTGGCCAACCCATTGTATGGGATGGCCAACGAGGACGCAAGTGCTAAACTGCAAGATGATTTAAGGCGTACCTCAACAAATGCCCGCTAGGAAACACCATTGCCTTTTTGTGGGAGAATTTCAGTTTTTAATAGGAGACAAAGTCATCCATATCCAAGCTTGGGGAAGGCTCCAAGAAGTTCTTCTTGGTTTGCCTCCACCATGGGGTGGATAGATGGCTCTTCATCCAACACTCGTGTCATGGGTTGGCTCCACCAATCCATTACCACATTCATGCTGGAGCTGAAGGAGTCCTATTCTCATTCATCATGGATGAGAAGAAGGTCTCCACTCAAAGGGTGGATTGAAGAATGCTTGAGTTCCCATAGCTAGTCATGCACACCATTTCACAAGGTGGATATGCTAGATATGGAACTACACCTCCCATTGAAGTGTCATGAATATCCAAGTCGTTGGAGATTTGATTGGATAATCCAACTCGTGGATATTCACATGATTTGTGAAAATCCATGTCATCATGGGATGCGTGGGAATTATTTCCCTAAGACCCATGAGGACCTTTTTCAAACAACAACTCCAATGGCTACCATTCACAAGGAGGTCAAGGGTGGAATTAACATCACCCTTGTATTCAAGGTGGCTATGGCTTTCCAAGGGATTTAAGTTCAACTAGCCTACCTTGAAGTATCTTGGCCAAGCAGAAATCAAGACAACATTCACATGAAGATCTTGGCCAAGGACAAGAACTTAAGGAGCATTCAAAGTCCAAGATATCCCACATCACTTGTTGGGATTCCCACACTTCGACCAAACCCATTCAACCTAGGGCAAGTGACATTGTGGATGAAGCATTTCTTGTTTGATTGTGGAGTCCACATGTCATCATGCACAAGGAAGCCTTTGACCCATGATCAAGGTATGGGTTGATTCAATGGAATATCAATATGGTCAGAGTGGCACCCCTAAGAAGGACAAAGCCTCACCATGCTCATGAAGGAATACATTCAAGAGGGAGAACCCGTCGCTACAACAACATGTATATATCAATACAACGGGGAGAGGCTAGGGACACCATGTGGCCCACATGTCCAAATGACAACCAAATGAGTTTGGCATGTCAGAACAGAAGAAATCGTCCACATCTTCAACTCCGGGATTGGACAACAAATCATCCCGCTGAACAAAATGGAGGTAAGTCCTACTCATCAGACATCAAAAATTCGGTGAGTCCTTGGCAATAGGTTAATTGGTAGTTATCAATCACCGGACATCAAAAAATTCGGTGAGTCCTTGCCAATAGTTTAATTGGTAGTTATCTCGTATTTGTTTTCAAAATTGCATCAACCCTTGCATTTGCATGTTTGAAATTCCACACTTGCATGTTGGAAAGTAAATTTCCAACCATCATACAACTAAAAATTTGAATTAGGGGAGAAATGTAATTGGATATGAACTACGTGCATGACCACTTGAATTTATCTTCCAAGTTCAAACCAAAAAGATTTGCTTTGACCCTCGTTGCATTTACAAGTTATTTCAAATTGGGCAAGACAATTTGAAAATTGGGTTCAATTTGCTTTTGGCTAACGTCACCCGTTTTCGAGTTGTTTTCTGTGTTCCTGATTAAAGTGCAGCCGGTCAAAATTGTGAAGAGTTGGTTTGGCAAGAAAGTGGAAGGTTTCATCTAGCTCAAGTCACCATTGGGAGGATTTGAGAACACTTCTCTCCTTCAAACTCATTTTGAGTTTGAGGAAGAAATGTTCAAGATGATGACCCAATGGATGAGCCAGAACCAAATCCATTGCCAAATCCAATCTCAACTTGGCATTTGACATCAACCATCAAGCCTACGCCGAAAATCAATGTTGTGAGCTTCTCACACAAAGACCTTCGTCACCAACTGCTCTTCAAATGAGGTATGAGTTTAGAATTTTCATTGTTTGGTTTGCCATAGAATTGAATGCATTTGCTTGCAGTTGTGAGAAAGGTTGACACTTCCTCATCATTTAATTCTTATGCATCCTCACAAGAGTACGTGTGGGTATTGACTTTTGGATCTCCAAAAAAGAAATCCCACCTTACTTGGAAAAATCTAAAACAAGTACCTAGAATCCTATAAGCATTGTTTTGTAGACTTAGTCATTTTTGTCTAGGTTTAGAAAATATAACTTTTGGGCATGACTTAATTGGTGAATTGGCATATAGAAACTTGGGCATAGTGACAACCGTAATTTTTAATTGAGCTTCATGCATAGATGGTGTCAATAGATTTCAAACTCTTAGGAATAAGTGATATCCTTGCTCTAAAATTGAATTGCATTTTTTTGGAGGAGTCACTAAATTTTAAATTCCTAGTGAATTTCAGGAGGATAAAATTGAGAATCTTGTTTGTCATGGTCTAAATGATAAAAAATTTGCTCTTGAAAGCTAAGATGGTTAGAAACTTTAGAAGGTGTAGGGATCCATATAGTGTATTCCTATCACATGCATTGCTATGATTAGGAGCTTTAGAAAATATGCAATGTGAATTATCCATAAAGCTCCACTCTTATCAATGAATAACACATTGATCATAGATACACTTGAAATTGGATCCAATGCATATTTGATTTTGTTCTTCCCCGTATGTACAAATGAAAGTTCGGTTACCTAACTCGAACGTTCATTTGTATAAGTCTCGGGAGCTAACCATCCCTCTCCATTCAAGAGAGGAAGTTTGCAGAAGTAATATTACTATGCAGACATTCATGAAGCTGATTGTTGGGATCCCTAGAGGATCCCATTTCAACATCTCTTGGCCGAGGAGTAAATGAGGATGGTTGCTACCTATCGGAAATTATGCCCGAAGGTCAATCATAACTATACGAGGCTAGAAATTTGAAATGGGAACCCTCCATGAGCAACCAATGGGCTACCACGAATGGGTGAGATCATTATGCTCTCAACTATTTTAAGCACTCATTCAAGATCAAGGTATTTGCCACCATCATTGGGTACAAGTTATTCCTATGTGGCTAAGAGTTATGATGTACCATGATCAAGGAATGACAAGATCACACCCAATTTATATTGGGTGCAAGTTGTTCCTATGTGGCTAGAAGGTATTTCATGCCTTAGCCAAGGAACAACAGATCACACTCAACCCATGTTGAGTGCATGTCATTCCTTTGTGGTTCTAGGTATGTTGTACCTTACCCAAGAAACAACTGATCATACCCAATGCATGATGGGCGCATGTAACTCCCTTATGGCAAAAGGATATGATACACCTTAGCCAAAGAATGACGAACATACTCAATGTATGTTGATTGCACGTCATTCCTTTGGATCTAAAAGGTTATCATTATCCTGGCCAAGGAATGACAATTCACACCCGACACATGGAGACCCTGATCTGCGGACAATCGACATCGAAACACTCTATTCAACCACACTCATGGTGTCCATGGGAGGCAACACAACAATAAACACTCAATCCTCCATTGTCAAAGCCACGCTGCAACAAGGATAGGCCAACTCATGGCCTACTTCCGTCATTAGGGTTTCAACCCCTATCATGGAACTTGATCAAGAATAAGCTTGGGGGAGGACCCCCACTTGAGGTAACTTGTATCACACCCACTACATTTTTATTTCAAATCATCCATTGTGTCAGAGTTTGGTGCCGACAATTCTCCTGGTACTACCGTTGGCAGACCACGGAATTTGTAGTTCGGTTGTGGGCGCGCAGAGATTCAGAACACGATGGTAAGTTGACACGAGGATTTACGTGGTTCGTGCCGCCTAAGCGTAATACCTTACTCCACGGGGTGTGTAGTTGTTGTATTGAGCGTCTGAGAGCTTGTTAGCTTGTGTCAGAGCCGAGTATGGAGGAGTCTCTCCCAGTGTATCGCTCGACCAGTCCTTTTATAGTACAAGGACTGGTCGTTACATTGTTAGCCTGGCCCGACATGTGGCCCTGGCGGTTACTGATGTTTAATACACAATTAATGAGCTTAATTACCCTTAATAGTGTGGTAACGCGCCTTGACAGTGCCATTATTGGTATTAAGGGCCCTCCGATCTTGTGTCATTAAGATGGTATTAATGACACTTAATCGGGTCTTGAAGTCTTTAATTGCCCCTTGAAGGTACGAGCCGTTGGTTGTCCACCAGTCTGCTTGTTGAAGTTGAAGGTCCGGCGGTTGGACGCATGGCAGCTTCAGAGCTTACCGTCTGGGACGGGTAGGTCCGGTGCTGTTGTACACATGTCGGTACCGGAGCTTCCCTCTGTGGGGGGTTAGGTCCGGGGGTGCCATGTAGGTATTTAGCCCGGAGCTTTCCCATGTGTGGGATGTAGCTCCGGTTGCAGGATACACGTGGCAGCACTGGGACTAACCATAGAAGGGAGGCATGTCCGGTCCCGTATGACACGTGGGGCCTTTGGAGGTCTTCACTCAGTCAGGTGAAGTTCCTTTGGTCTTTTTGCAGTCCCATGGGGTATTTGGTACGCAGTGTACCGACATTGGCCCCTTGGGCCCACCTCTGGGAGAGACCTTTTGCATGAAGTCGTTCTGCCGGAGGTGGGTCCATCCTTCGGTTTTTGAGCCGTGTCTTCAAGGGTCTTTGGATGTGCCGTTGGCGGTAGTCCGCAGTTAAACCGTGGCCGCGTGGCATATCCAGGATGCAGCAGGTGAGATCTGAGCATGCGGATCTCACGCAATTGAAGGTCGCCGGTTCCCGATACAAAAACCGTATCGATTATGCGCGCCCTGTCAGGCCGTCGCCCTCAGGCTTCCCGCCTTTCATCATGACAACTGTTCGCCTGGGGTAAGGACCTCGAGTTGATCATCAGGGTGGCCCCAGGTCCCCTTGTCATTGGCAGGGTGAAGTTTTTGAACTGTATCGTCGGCGCCTCTGCGGTTTCCATACAAGCATTGCGGGAGATTACTTAAGAAGGAAAGTGCGCCCCGTTTGGGAATTCTCTACGCCTTCATTTGAACTTGCGCTCGAATCCTCCAAACGTTAGCCTGCTTTTCATCTCTCGCCCCGCCGTGCTGCGATGGAGTTGGGTCTCTGCAAGAGCCATCTTAAGACCGACGGTGATTTGAAGAATGTTCGGGCCCTCATGGGGTGGTCCAGTGACTCCTTCAACCACCTGGTCCATGCCGGCAAGCTTCTGTTCAAGAAGGAGCGCGCCGGCGACATGGTGTTCTTCTCCGCATATGCCATGGTGGGACTGATCCCACCCTTCTCCACTTTTCTCTTGATGCTGCTAGACTTCTATGGTCTGCAGTTGTACCACCTCGGTCCTCACTCCATTCTTCTCGTGTCCACTATCGTCCACTTCTGCAAGATGTGGGTGGGTATTCCCCCCTGCGTCGAGCTCTTCTGCACCTTCTTCACCATCCACACCAACGGCAAGAGTGATGAGTACCTTGGCTTCTAATATTTTGTTAAGCGCAAGAAGTGCTCGTACAAGTACTTGAGGTTGTTCCCTTCTGGCAAGTGGGACGACTGGAAGAAGGATTGGATTGTCATCACGGCAGAGGAGCACGAGAAGCTGGAGCTGCTCGAAGGCCTCCCCAACGTCGACAGTGAAGCTTGGAGTGAAGTTCCGGTGCTATCGGACGCCTTCAACCCTTCCCCGACCAGGATCCACCAATGTGTGGAAGGAGGGGTGATTCCCCAGCGGTATTTTGCAACTTCCTAGTCAACAGGTGGGCTCCGCTGAAGAAGAGGGAGAAGCTCACCTGGGCCCTCAACAACGTGATGGACGACGACCGGATCGAGACTGGTTTGAAGTCCAACCTGGAAGGCGCAGCTTTGGAGCTTCACCTCAAGAAGTTCCAGCATGACATCAACGTCGAGGGCGATGACTTGACTCCACCGGCGGCTTTCCTCCCTCTGAACATGGAGGTAGAGTTCAGCAGGGAACTCCGACGGAAGATGTCGGTGCTTGACCACCTCGGTGAAATTGAGAGGCGTTCGACCACCGGATTGGCGATCCTCGGAGCTTCCGAGGGTGGTCCCCCTTCTGCCCTGAGACAGAGAGTTGAAGTCATGGGCAAAGGAAAAGAATTGGCCTATCCCTCGAGCCGTAAGAGGAAGTTGAAGCACTCTGACGGGAGGTCCGTTAGACCTGCTTCTTCCGCAGCAGCTCCTTCTCCCCAGAGGGGGAGGTCTTCAACGGCGGCAACCACTCTAGCATCGGCATCTCCCTTGGACGCTAGCTCCGGCTATGTGGCTTCAGTACCAGGGCCAGCTGAGGGCTCTAGGTGTGGGGGTCCTTCTCAGTCAAGGGTGGCCTCAACCAAGGCGACGCTGACGGCGACAGCAAGCTCCGGGGAGCCTTCCTGAGCTACTATGCCAATGGCGTCAAGGTCCAGTCCCCAGCGTCCGATGAAGAGGTTCCGCGCTAGCTGGAGCGGAAGCCTTCCGAGGTAAATTTGATTTTTTACCTCAGTTGGTTGTTTTTTATTGTGATCATATTTTGAGTTTCTTCATCCTTCATCCATAGGGTACCCAAGAAAGGGGCTGAACCTCCAGTTCCTACAGCAGCAACTGATGCTAGGCAGACGGAGGCTCCGGCTCTAGTTCCAGCGCCGCCCCAAGAGGTGGCTAAGGCCGCGGCAGCTCTGGCGCCAGCTGTCGTGGTCCTTGACCTTGAGTCATCCCTTGAAGCTCCCGTGGTAGCGCCGGACCACGGGAATGGATATGTACTAGCGGCACCAGCCCCTGAGGTTGAAGCTTCGGGTTTGGATGCTGAGATGATGGACGCTCTGGCCTCAGAGCTAGAGGTAGTTGTAGTCCCGACCCTAGAGTCAGATGTTGTTGAAGCCTCGGCAGTGGAGCCAGTGGTTGATGAAGCCTCGGCGGTAGAGCCGGTGGTTGATGAAGTTCCGGCGGCGGAGCCCAGTCTTGATGAAGTTCTGGCGCCTGAGCCGGTTGTCGCAGAAGTGTCGGCGCCCGAGCCAATGGCAATCGCAGAAGTGTTGGTGCTCGAGCCAATGGTGGTTGAAGCACCAGTGCCTGAACTGGCGGTGGAGGAGGCGCCAGCGTCAGAGCCAAAAATGGCTTCAGCTCCGGCCGAACCTTCAACGCCTGCCCCGGAGATGGTGGTTCCGGAGGTGCCCGCGCCTGACACATGGTTTCAAGATGAAGTCATCGGTCCTCCGCCTGAGGCACCAGTTGCTGATGACCTGGCGGCAGGACCTTCAAAGCCGACTCAGGATGTAGAAACTTGTGCTGCAAGACCTTCCTCGGCGGCGACTGAGGCTATCCCGAAGGGCGGCCCTAGTACCGTGGAAGCTCAGGGGTCTTCTCTTGTAGATTGGGACCTGATTTTTGTTATGGATAACACGTTGTAGCCAGCGGAGAGGACCCCTGCAGGTCCGGAGCCAATCCCTTTGTCGTTATCCATCGACAATGCCTACTCCAGCCTTCGTCAAGTTCAGTTGGGCTTTTACCACGACAGCAAGGCCCTCGAGGAGGAGCACCAAAGCTTTAGGAGTTGGCGCAACCGGCTCCAATTCGAGACCAAGCTGGCGCAGACGAGGCTGGCCAACGAGAAGGAGTGGGTGAAAAAGGAGAAGGTCTGATTGGAGTACTGGGGTTAGCTGCTGGATGAGAGGGTAAGCATGATGCGATCCCTCGACGACCAGTCTCAGGCCATCCACGAACAGGCCGTGGCTTCTAATGAAGCAGTGAATGAGCACCAAGAGAAGCTCAGCGCCATCCACGACAGCCTCGTCAAGCGCCGGAAGGTTCTTGAGGAGCGGGAGAAAAATCCCAAAGATGAAGAGCAAAACCTCCTGGAGCTGCGGGATGACCTCGTGAAGAGGGAGGAGGAGCTTACTCATAGGATGACTCTGGGTGACAAGAGTCTCGTGGAGCGCACCAAGAAGCTGGAGGAGCGCTGCGAGAAAGAGGAGAAGAAGGCCTGGTAGCGAGGACATGACCTCACCACGAGGGAGAATGAAATTGCTGCTAGGGAGAAGAAAGTGCGGGGCCAGGAGAAGGACCCGGTCGACCGCCGGAACAAGAACCACCTCCAAGAGGAGGAGCTCAACAAACTCGAAAGGGAAGTTGTTGAAAAGATTCAGCAGAACGCCAAAGAGGTCGAGCGCCTTGCCCGGGAGAATTCGGATCTTGCAGCGACAAAGAGATCCTTGGAAGAGATGCGAGGCTCAAGGGCTGCGGAGTCCCAACAAGTTTGGGACTTCTTGGGCAAAGCCAATGACGCGTTGACGCTGATGGGTTTTAGTCCTGTGCATCCGGATGATCCGGAGCCGGAGCTGGACCAGGCATTGTAGGCATTGAGCTCGGCGGGCAACAAGCTCTCCAAGATGGGCGATGTCATCGTGGACCAGCTGGAAATTGAGGGACAATCCCTAGTGAAGAACATCGCAGAGTACATGCTGACGTGCTACACAAGCTGGGACCCTCACTTCTCACTAGACCGGTGCTTGAAGGCCCCATCGACGGAGAGGGAGAAGCCGCCAAGGCCAGCGTGTCAGAGGTTGCCCAGAAGGTCGCCTCATTCTTCCATAGGGTTTAGGACTTTCTCTTTGTAGCTCCCGCTTGTATCTTCTCTTCTTTTCTCCAATTTTGTAATCTCTTGTCTCCAGATTAATGAAATACAAGAATTTTATGAATTTCATTTTTTGTCTTCAACACCTTTGTCCCACTTGGCCCCCTGGTAGATGTACACAATTTGATTGTGAACATGTACCAAGAGGATGTAGCATTTTGTTGTAGACATGCATGCTTCGAACTTGTAGTTTGTAGGTCTGAAGTCGCTGATAGTAGGGGGCCCTTGAGGTTGTCAGAGCTTAGTAGCTCTAGCAGTGACCCTTGTCAAGACGTAGAGCGTCGACGGTTAGTCCTCTGGGGTTGTCAGAGCTTGGTAGCTCCGGCAGCGACCATTGTCAGCACGCGGTGCATTGACAGCAGACCCCACTGGAGAGTCTTCCCACCATCTTTTCTTCACATTGACTACTGGCCCCTTGGATTTTCCAGAACTTTGTAGCTCTGGCGATGTCTACTATCAATGTTTGAAACATCGACAGTAGACCACCTTAGGGGGTGTCGGAGCTTTGATAGCTCTGGCTTCATCCACCATCATCATGAGATCTTTATTTTTCGTGCACACTAAAGTCAAGAAAAACAGTAAAATCTATTTCCTATCTATAACTCATTTGCGGCTTACTAGTCCCGAAAGAAATTTTTAGGTCGAACGCACCTCTACATACAATCAAGTGCACTGGCTTGTTTTCTCCAGTTCTGATCGTTTCTGGACTCGCCTTACTTCGGCTTGCCGGGGTGTAGGTAGAGTGGCGTACTTAGGGTGCAGGACCAGGCTAAGTCGATAGCACACTCCGGACCTAGATTGGCTTGGCGGTATTCAGACGAGTAGACCATTAACAATGTTTAGACCTAGAAGAATTGACAATGCAAGTTGAATTATATATGAATTGGTCAAGCTAAAGTTTCTTAAGAATTGCACAACTTTGTTATAGACAAGAAAGAGAAAAATAAAAAATATTGAGCCTGTACAAAATAAATGCACGTGGAGTCTGTTTTCACACAATGATGTCTTTCATTATAGGTCTGGGGTACAGGGGAAACAAGTACACTCTTAGGGTACGGAACCAGGCTAAGTGTGTTGCATTTCTCGTTTGACTCAAGGTAGCTAGCTACACTTTTAGTTCTGAGACTCTGACAAGTGTTGCCTGAACTTTGCGGACCTTCCGGGGAAGGTCAGGCTGTTCTCCCGAAGGAGCTACCCGACTTTGTACAATGACTCTATAACATACATCACATGTAACTACAGACTTACCTCCGTGATATTAAGCGTAGAACTTACGGAGGTGCTCAATGTTCCAAGGATTAGGAAGAGGTGTCCCATCCTCGGTTGCCAAGCGAACGCATCCGGGACGGGATACTTTGATCTCTCGGAAGGGTCCCTCCCAGCTGGGGGAGAGTTTGTTTAACCCTTCTCGAGTTTGTATTCTCCGTAGCACCAGATCGCCTTCCTCGAGCTGTCGGCTATGAACATGCCTTTGGTGATAGCGCCGAAGAGCTTGGCGGTATCAGGCATTCCGAACAGCTGCTCGGCACCTTCCCTCTTCAACGAGGTCATGGTCTTCACGCCGGAGCTGGTCCTGCGTGGCATCGTCGAAGTTCCGGACCCGGAGCGACCCCAAGGTGATTTCTGGAGGAAGGAATGCTTCAGCTCCGTACACCAGGAAGAAGGGTGTCTCTCCAGTTGACTGGTTTGGAGTTGTCCTGTTTGTCCACAAGGTGGGCGGAAGCTCTTCGATCCAGTTGGCTCCATGATTTTTTAGGTGCTCATATGTGCGTGTCTTGAGGCCTTTCAGGATTTCTGCATTCGCTCTCTCAGCTTGGCCATTTCTTGCCGGGTGAGCTACTAAGGTGTAGCTGACTTGAATGCCGAGGTCTTCGCAATATCCTTGGAATGTAGAGCTTGTGAATTGGGTCCCATTATCAGTTATGATCTTGTTTGGGACTCCAAATCTGCATATGATGGACTGCTAGAAATTGATAGATGATTGCTTGTTTATTGTCACAACTGAAATTGCTTCCGGCCATTTGGTGAACTTGTCAATGGCAACGTACAGGAACTTGTAACCTCCGACGGCTCTTGGGAAAGCCCCAAAGATATCCATCCCCCACACAGCGAATGGCCATGTAGGAGGTATCATTTGTAGAGGTTGAGCTGGTGTGTGAATTTGCTTTGCATGGAACTGGCATGCTTCGCATTTCTTAACTAGGTCAGTTGCATCCTGGAGTGCTGTAGGCCAGTAAAAACCATGCCGGAAGGCTTTACCGACCAGCGTGCAGGAAGAAGCGTGGTTTCCACACTCGCATCCATGGATTTCTACGAGGAGCTCGCAGCCTTCTTCCCTTGTAATGCACCACATTAGGACGCTGTTGGCACCACGCCGGTAGAGATCCCCTTCTACCAGTGTGTATCTTTTAGTCAATCTGACTATTCGGTCAGCGGATATATTATCTTCAGGAAGGAAATTGTCTTTAAAGTAGCTCCAGATCTCCAAGATCTATGCATTGGAGCTAACTTGAGGATTTGAGTCTTGCGTGCTGGGTTGCTCGGAGCTTCCTCCAGCACCTACGACCATTGATGGATGCCATGGTAACAGGGCCATTCGGACAGCCAGCTTCGAGGTGCTGGTCTTGCCCCCTTTGCTTAGTTCGGCATGCTGAGCTATTGGTCTTGACAATCTCTAGACAAAGGTTTCGTCAGGAGCCGGAGCTCCGATTGAAGCTTTCGTCGAGAGTTCGTCGGCTTCAGCGTTGTTGAGACGCTGGACATGGCAAAGATCCAGGACGTCGAAGTCCTTCTGAAGCATTTGGACTTCAAGTAGGTATGCAGCTAGTTGAGGGTTGTTGCAGCAGCATTCACCTTTGACTTGTTTTATGACGAGCTGTGAATCACCCTTTACCAACAGCTGTTTGACACCATATGATAGTGCCACTTTGAGCCCATAGATTAGTGCTTCATACTCCGCCATGTTGTTGGTCGCCTTGAAGCCAAGGTGAACCATGCATTTTACTTTCTCCCCGGTCGGAGCGAGGAGAAGGACTCCAGCTCCGGCCCCTGCTTCTGCACGGAGCCATCGAAGTAGAGAGTCCAGTGAGGTTCGGTGAAAACCGGAACCTTGGGTTCCAGCTTCTGCTCACTGGGGCCCCCAGGATTTGATGGAGAGGGGGTCCATTCTGCCACAAAGTCCGCCAATGCTTGACTCTTGATCACTTGTCTTGGGACGAATTCAAGGTCAAACTCGGCCAATTCCGCTGCCCACTTTGCAATGTTCCCAGTAGAGTTGGGGTTATGCAAGATTTCATGAAGTGGATAAGAAGTTACCACTGAAATCTTGTGATCTTGGAAATAGTGTCAGAGCTTCCTAGAAGCAATAAGAACCGCGTAGAGCAGCTTATGCACCTCCAGGTACTGAGTCTTGGCGTCATGTAGTACTTCGCTGATGAAGTACACTGGGCATTGGACTGTCCAGACCCTCCCAAAGGGGCCCGGAGCTTCCTCTTCATGAACCCAGACCCTCTCGGAGGGGTCCGGACCTTCTTCGGGGACCTCCAGGTTCTTGCTTGAAGAACCCGAGCTTCTCCTGAAGTGATCCGGACCTTCCCGGAGAGGTCCAAATCTTCTTGTTCAGCAGCAGTGACTCCTTCATTTGAAGGAGATTGATCCTCCGATGTCTCACCTTAAGGATCAGAGTCTGGGGGCTGGGACCCAGACTCACGTTCAGGTAGCTCCGGACCCTCCCGAAGGTGTCTGGATTCCTGAACTAGAGATGGTTCTTGTCTTTCCGCAACCAGGACCATGCTGACAACTTCGTTAGTTGCCGAAATGTAAAGCAGAAGTGGCTCACCAAGATTCGGAGCTACCAAGGTTGGTAGAGTGGTGAGGAGCTGCTTCAGCTCTTGGAATGCCTTTTCTGCTTCTTCAGACCATTGGAATGGTCCGGACATCCTCAATAATTTGAAGAAGGGTAGCACCCATTACGCCAGTCTTGAGATGAACTGGCTAAGGGCAGCTAGACATCCAGTCAGCTTCTGAACGTCCATGATGCGGGCTGCTAGCCGCATGTCTTCAATAGCTTTAATCTTTGCCGAATTTGCTTCTATTCCTTGGTGGTTCACCAAGAATCCAAGGAGCTTTCCAGAGCTAACCCCAAAGACACACTTGTCCGGGTTCAGCTTCGTGCGTGTGATTCGCAACTTGTCGAAGACAGCTTGCAAGGTCTCAAGGAATGACTCCTTGTTCTTGATCTTGACAACTATGTCATTGATGCACACTTCCACTACATCTCTGATGAGCTCTCCAAAAGTTTTGTACATAGCTCGTACAAACATTGAAGCAGCGTTTTTGAGACCAAATGGCATGACAGTGTAACAATATAATCCATCTACTGTGATCGAGGAAGTATGCTCTTCATCTTCCCTAGACATTCTGATTTGATGATACCTAGAATATGCGTCTAGGAAACACAGTAATTCGCACCCGGAGGTGGAATCCACTATCTGATCTATTCTAGGTAGTGGGAATGGATCTTTTGGACATGCCTTATTCAGTATAGTGTAGTCGATACACATCCGAAGCTTTCCCCCAGCCTTGAGTACAACGACTGGGTTTGCCAGCCATTTTGGGTGGAAGACTTCTCCGATGAATCCACCTTCGAGCAACTTCTTCACTTCTTGACGTATGAAGTTTTGTTGCTCTACTGATTGCTTACAAGGCTTCTGGTGTATAGGCCTAGCGTCGGGATAAATCTTCAGATTGTGCTCGATCACTTCCCTAGGGATCTCAGGCATTTGTGACGGTTGCCAGGCAAACACATCGACATTAGCCCAGGGGAAAGTGACAAGCGCGAGTTCCTATTTTTCATTCAGACCTCCCGATATACGGGTGGTCTGAGCAGCATCGGAACCGATTTGGACGACTTTGACGGGAATGTCAGTGTCGCCGCTTGGTTGCACGCGAGGTTCGGAGGTTGAGCCTTGATGACGAATTCTCGGGGGTTTTGGAGCTTGCTCCTTTCCGGATTCTACCTCCTGCAATGTAGAAAGCGCATGGAGTTCTTCCAGAGCAGTCACTCCAGCGGTGCGATCTCCGCGGATCTGGAGAACACCTGCTGGTGTTGGCATCTTCAACACCAAGTAGCCATAATGAGCTGCAGCCATGAACTTGTACAAGGCTAGCCTGCCCATGATGGCGTTGAATGGTAAGTTGATCTGTGCCACGTCGAAGACCAACTTCTCAGTGCGGTAATTCTCCCCAGTCCTGAAGGTCACCGGGAGAGTAATGGCACCGAGTGGAGTTATGGCCCCCGGACCTACTCCAGAGAAAGGTCGGGAGGGGCGATGATCTGAAGGTCGGAGCTAAATCTTGACGAAACCTTCGAAGCTTATGAGGTTCAACCCCGAACCTCCATCCACCATCACATGGTGGAGCTAGATGTTGTTGATGGTCGGAGATACCATCAATGTGAGTTGCCAGCTCCGATCATGTTCCGGGGGCAGTCTAAAGCATCAAAAGTGATGGCAGTGTCCACCCACTTCCGGTGTGGCTCCGCCCTGGTAGTGGGAGCTACTGAGGCCATGTCCCACCGCATTGTCTTGAGGACACGGTGGGAGGTGATGTCCCACGAACCACCAAAGATGGTGTTCATGGTCTTCCGACGCTCGTTGTCGAAGACGTCGGAGTCGTTGTTAACGGAGGTATAAACAGCCTTCAAGACCTTTTTAGGGTCTTGAAAGCCTAACTCCTCTTCAGCCGGAGCTTTGTCGATTTTTTTTCCTTCCCTTTGACGGAAAGGAACTTCTTCCCGGCGCTTGTTGTAGTGCTCGGCAAGGTTCTGGACCTCTCAGCAGCCTTCCAGGTTGTGGTTGTTCGTCTTGTGTATAGGACCCCACATCTTGGAGCTACCTCCGTCTTCTGATGATGGCTGAGGTCGTTTCTCGGGGCGTGGCCCACGGCCACCTGGAGCTGCAGCAGTAGGTGTGCCGGCCGACGGCTTTTTCTTGCCGTTGGACTTTTTCTTCTTCTTGCCACTCCTGGAGGTAGTGGCTTCTCCCCTGGAGGACTTTTTGTTGTCCTCCGGAGGTGGTTGGGAGTGCATTTCACGACCCTCCGTAGCTTTGGCGCACTTGTCTGCCAAGCTGAAGAGTTCCGTGACGCTGGTGACTTCCTTGGTCGTCAGCTTCTCCAGCATCTTCTTGTCTCGTACGCCCTGTCTAAATGCCACAATTACTGAAGCACTTGAGATAGAAGGTATGGTGTTTTGTACCTGGGAGAACCTCTGGATGAAGGATTGCAAGGACTCTCCCCCCTCCTGCTTGACAGCAAAAAGGTCCAGTTTGGTGCCTGGTAGGGTATATGAACTCCCGAAATTGGCGGTGCACTGTTGGCATAGTTCCGCCCAACTGCTGATGGAGTCGGGCGGGAGGCTCATGAACCAAGACTTGGGAGTCCCAGTTAAAGCCACGGGGAAATAATTGGTCATTACGGCCTCATTACCTCCTGCCGCAAGGATAGCGGTAGAGTAGATTTGGAGAAACTCAGGGGATTGACAGTCCCGTCAAATTTCTCCAGCAGGTGAGGTCGGAACTTCTGTGGCCATCTGACCATGCGTAGGTGCATGGCCAGGGCAGAACAACCTCCTCCTACTCCCTCGGGAGCAGGACTGTCCCGAGCCTCTCGCCTCTTGCGAGCACGCTCGATATGGACGCAACCGTCCTGTTGATGGTAACGGCGATCAAGCTCCGTCCGGAGGTTGTGGGTCGAAAGCCTGGTTACCGTATGGGTGCATCGCACCCCGGAAGGAAGCGACATCACTTGTTGAGACACAGCATGCCTCCTGTGTTGTGAAGCGTGCAGACCAAGTCTACCCGACACGGTCCGATGCTGCGATGGGGCCTGCCCCGAGGGGGAGGACCTTGGTTGCTGATGCGACCGGCTGCTGCTGCAACCAAATGTTCCACATCAGCCCTCCACTGCTCCATTGCACCCTGGGATGCTCCTGGAGGCGGTGGACGTTGGAGAAGAGCACGCGCAGCATGGAGCGCGGGTTCAGGGTTGTTGTTCACCGATGCCGTGACCGACGCAGACGCCCCATGTCGCTGTCCAGCTTGATTCGCCGGTGCAGACGGTGGCGGCGGTGGCATTACTCCTGCTGGAGCCACAGCACCTGCTGGTTGCTTCATGTTGGAGGGATTGCCTCCAACAGGTTGCGCAGCAGGGTTGCCGTTGGACGATCCAGCAGCAGAGTTCACCATGTTTGAATCTCGGGTGCCCCTTCCTGGCACGCCAACTATTCGAATTTGGTTCCAGCAATTCTCCTGGTACTACCGTTGACAGACCACAGAGTTTGTAGTTCGTTTGTAGGCGCACAGAGATTCAGAACACGATGGCAAGTTGACACGAGGATTTACATGGTTCGAGCCTCCTAAGTGTAATACCCTACTCCGCATGGTGTGTAGTTGTTGTATTGAGCGTTTGAGAGCTTGTTAGCTTGTCTCAGAGCCGAGTCTGGAGGAGTCTCCCCCTGTGTATCGCTTGACCAATCGTTTTATAGTACAAGGACTGGTCGTTACATCGTTAGCCTGGCCCGACATGTGGCCCTGACGGTTACTGATGTTTAATACATAATTAATGAGCTTAATTACCCTTAATAGTGTGGTAACACGCCTTGACAGTGCCGTTACTGGTATTAAGGGCCCTCCCATCATGTGTCATTAAGATGGTATTAATGACACTTGATCAGGTCTTGAAGCCTTTAATTGCCCCTTGAAGGTCCGAGCCGTTGGGGGTCCACCAGTCTGCTTGTTGAAGTTGAAGGTCCGGCGGTTGGACGCATGGCAGTTTCGGAGCTTACCGTCTGGGACAGGTAGGTACGGTGTTGTTGTACACGTGTCGGTACCGGAGCTTCCCTCTATCGGGGCTTAGGTTCGCGGGTGCCGCGCAGGTATTTAGCCTGGAGCTTTCCCATGTGTGGGACGTAGCTCCGGTTGTAGGATACACGTGGCAGCACTGGACTAACCACAGAAGGGATGCAGGTCCGGTCCCGTATGACACGTGGGGCCTTCGGAGGTCTTCACTCAGTCAAGTGAAGTTTTTTTTGGTCTTTTTGCAGTCCCAAGGGGTATTCGGTACGCAGGGTACTGACACATTGCATATTTATTTTCCATCCATCCATCATCCACATTGCATTTAAAAGAAATAATATATATATAAATAGGTTATATTTGCTTTCATCAAATAAAGATGTGCAGTAAGAACGATTGAGAATTCACATAGATGAAATGATGAATAGTTGCTCTGTTTTATATTCCTAAGTCTCTAGTTTACAACTTGCTACTCTCCGAATATTGCTTTCATTGGTTTGAAATACTTTTACCTTAATTTGGAAGTTGTGGGTAGCAAAAGCTTAATCTAATTCTAGGTTGTTGCAAGATTAGAATTAGTAACAGGGCTGCTAGTCCTAGTTTGAAAGTAAAACATAGATTTCCGGAGAAATTTTAAAAAGATTTAAGTTTCTCTCAATTGATTGGAAATACCTACCAAAGCCATATGATGTCCATACATAGACAAAACTTTATGCATATGCTATTTGCTTTCACATTGAGCCTAGTCAAACTAGTATAGACCTATGTGAGAAATCATTCAACTCTTTTTGAATTCAAGACTTCACTTGCACATGCTATACTTCTACACTAGAAGTAAGCAAAACGTCCATCATATCCACCATACCACAATAAAAAGAGAAACTCCATGTTATTTATGTTTAGCACTCTCTTCAAAATTCATTGAAAAAAAAGGGGAGTAGAAGAAATGGCTACAAAAATAAAATGGAAAAAAAGGGACATGCTTACATCATGAGCATGGGAAAAAAAAAAGAGAAAAGAAAAGTAGCCATGTTTCATCCCTGCAAAAGAAAGAGAGACTATACCAAAAAGTAGTTATCTCAAGTATCCACATCCACTTCCACTCCATCACACATGCACTAGTCTTGAATCAAAAAGTTTTGATTTGAATTCTCCTAAGGCTTACTCTTTTGACTTAGCAATATATGTGATGCAAATATGCCTACTTACTTTTCTTACCAAGCTCCACATACAAGCCATATTCAATGAGTAGGAATAGTAGAGGCACAATGCTTTGGTGAGGAAATATTTCCACTATCCAAAAAGGAGTGATTGAGAGAATCAAATTGAGGTACTTAATATCTATATTGAATTCTCCGGGATTTAAGTGGAACTTGATTTCTAGGCTATGTTTGCTCCATCTACTATTCTACCTTTCAACTACTCATAAATATGAAAAAGCATAAACCCCAGGATAACTTAAGAAAGGTAGAGTATCATAGCCAATTTCTGCCATAATAGGTAGACTATCTTGTTGTGCATTAGATACTTTTGAAAATAAGACATTGTAGCAACTCCTTATCATCAACCTAAAGTCTTGACTTTGCTCAGGACGAGCAAAGGATAAGGTTGGGGGAGTTTGTTGATGGCTGTTACATACCAATTTCATCGGTCAAAATAACTCAATTATTTGAAGGATTTGTCATTTCTTGCACACATCACCTCTGTATCTAACCCAATTCCACTTGGACTTGGAGAAATATGTGTATGCAGCATTTTATGCACGAAATGAAGAAATGTAGAGGGACCAATCATATAAAATATCATCCCAGCCAATTAGGCAACGATACGTGGCATCCCATGGATCAAATGGCCCACAAATCAAAGCATCCGAAGAGATCCAACGGTGTGTCACCCTTATACATCAATGGGACCCACCAGGCAGCCAACTGGAGAAAGCACACGAGAAACGGTGCAATGACCAGATCGGCCGAACTAGGGCGTCGGCCGACCTGGTCTTTGCACCCTCCACGTGTTGGCTCCTCCCGGCTCCCTGGAGTCAATGGTGACTGATTTGCGCACTTTTGGTGGCGGGAACCGACCTCAGCACTAGTATAAATAGGACCCCCTACCCCTCACTTCAACACACACCACTTGAGCTTCATCTCTATTGTATACACAATCATCCATAGTCATAGAGGAGTTAGGTTGTAGAGAGGAGAGTCTCTAGTCCCAAGTCCAAATTTGGAAAGGAGTAAGGAGTCTCTCTCTTCCCAATACTACATTGGGAAAGGTATGGCTCATGTATTCTTTCTTGTGTTTGTGACTTTATGCATAATAAAGATAGTATCTTTAGTCTCTACTTATACATATACTTGGGCAAAGTGTTTCTTGTTTGATTGTGGAGTCCATGTATGTGGAAGGTATAGCTTCTATGACTGTTTCATCATGAACATATCTCATTATCATAGAACCTACAGACCCCCACTATAGTCCAGTTAATTATAACATAACTAGGCTAGTATGGATAATTATGTTGTGTATCAACATTGGTTCAATGATGATTCAATTCATTTCCTTAGGATGGCTTGTGCCTAGGCTCTTAAGTTAATTACTTAATATGCTAGCATGGTGCTAGGATAACTAAGTAGCATTGGATGTCTCGTAGACCCACGGATTGAAGAGGTAGGCAGTAGGTGGTGACAGCCTTATCTGTCCTTCGTAATCCTCCACGTGCTCGGTGTGTTGAACCACATAGCATAAGTATTCACTATTGACCTAGCTTAGGGATAATTAGATTAGGCTATGTATATGTACAATAGAGCATAGTAGGAGTACCTCCACAACTCTCAACCTTAACTAACCTCTAGGATCCTCTTACCCCCCTTAGACTTGAAAGCTTTTGTGTGTGTCACACTACCTCCACTATTATTTTATCCATCCTTACTAGATTCTTACCTAGACCTTTTACCCTTTCGACTTGATGATTGTTATATCTCTTCCCTGCCTTCCTTTGGGATCAAATAAATGACACCCTTGGGAATACTCTTAAGGGGAAATGCTACAATGATATTTCCGTGCGCTTGCGGAATTCACTCTGTGATCCAATAGAACCATTAACAAGCATTTCTGACACGTCAGTTGGAGATGTTTAGTTAATGGTGCATACGAAATACCAACAAGCATTTCTGGCGCCATTGCCAGGGATGATTTGTTAGTATATCTTAGAAGCCGTCAACAGAGACGGTATTTATAGGTTAGGCGAGGTGTTTAGGCAACGCACCTGCCTGCTTTGCATGCCACGTCGCGGTGGCGAGCTCCTACGATGTTGAAGCGCGGGGACAGCCTATACAGAGCAACTTTGCCGGTTCAGCGAGTGGGAGGGGCTGACAGTGGGTCCCACCGCTCCTCTTAAGCCTATCCTGTCTGTAACTTCAATTCCCCTACCAAACTTGATCCAAAAATTCCAGATTTTTGTGGAGAGGCTCAAATAAATATCTGGAAGTTGACTCTGAAATCAAAACTTCAAATTGATCAAGTTTCAGTTGAAATATAAATTTGAATTTGAATTTGAATTGAATTCAATGGAGCCCCTAAATTAAATAGCAATTGAGTTTCAAAAATTGTGAAACATCGCGGATAAGTCAAGCAAGTCATTCTGATCATGATGGTGTGTTCAAATTTTTTTGTTCAAATAAGTTTGAACAGTATTTAAAATTTGAACTTAAATATGGCTTGAGTTTGTTAAGCATCTCAAATAAAATAGCAAATGGAATTCAAAATTCTTGAAACTTTGCAGAACGGCTATTTGAAATATTACGAGGCCATGGAAAAATGTATAGCCTTAAATTTGAATATTTTGACAAGGCCTAAATGTACAGTGCTATATTCAAATTAATTAGAATATATTTAGTACTGCATAGTGTTTTGCCCTAGCGAAATCCATTCAAGAAAGTCCAAAATTTGCAGGGAGGTCACTTGAATTATCCTAGGGTCATTGGAGAAGTCGAATCCCCATGTTAATAAAATTTAACATGAGTAAAAGAATTATTTTTGATGAGATCCAAGTTCATGTGTATAACCATAATTCATCTTTACTATGGTTGAAAACAAACTGGTAATCGAACTTCATATTAAGGAAAAACTGGGATTTTACGGTGGCCGCCCAGTCCTTTTATATTCCAAAGCCAAACAAGTTACAAGTGGGGCCTGGGGCCCGACAGGTAGCCCCGGGGTGATCTTATCCTATACAAGATCAAAGGCTTCTTGCGTACGCTGCCTTTGACCGCGCCTTGAAGACTTGCTGTCTTGCCCCGTCGGTCGCCAGTGGCTAGGCGTAGTCGTTGATGATGGCAGGGAATGTCCCATCCGTCCTGTAGCCGTAAGCTACCCACTTGGCGGTGTGGGGTAGGCCTGTGGCGCCTTCACTTCGATGTGATTGGAAGCAGCAGTACCTGACAGGGGGAGTGTGCAGCATCGTGCGCCTAGGGAAGGCGCGCGCCTTCAATGCCCGACTGAACATGACACACTATCCTTTACTCTTTGGGGCCCATGGCTTATTGAAGGTCGTGGGACACACTCCAGCTCCGGAGCCCTCCTCGGTGGGAGCGAGGGCCCGATGCTGGAGGCCGCGTGGCAGCTCTGGAGCCCTCCTTGGTGGAGCAAGGACCCATAGCTGAAGGACACGTGGCAGCTTCGGAGCCCTCCACGGTGGGAGCAAGGGTCTGGAGCCGGAGGACGTGTGGCAGCTCAAGAGGATGCCTCAGCGGGGAGATCAGGTCCAGAGCTTCTTCTTGTATGCGGGGGTACCTGGTCTTGAGGGTACCAAAAACATCTTTTAGTTTCTTTTCAAGATCATTACAGATAGAACAATGCAAATAAATTGTAGAACAAGAAGCATCTTTTATGTTTTGGTCAATAAGTGCAGCAAGCTTTTTGTTCTTTTCAATCTCTAACTCAAGTTCATCAAGAGTGGAGGAGTGTGCTCTTCTTAAGGAGGACAATTGTTCATATATTAAATCGCATGAAGAACAAGAATCATCACTTGGAATCAAGGTTTTCAAACGACTAATTTCATATTCTAGTGACTCAATATTAACAGCATTGTCCCCAAGCTTTGTGTCCTTTTTCTTAACAATAACAGTTGCACGGGAAATAGCATCACACATTTCATCACAAGTAGGACATAGCTCTTCGTTTTCACTGTTGTGTTCTGCATCCTCCATACTTGATCTTGATTTGCCCGCCATGAAACACAATTTTGCTATATCATCTTCATCTTCGTCACTCACAATGTCTACATCACTCGAGCCAAGTTCTTGAAATGTGGTGATGAAACTGTGTATCAGTTTGCATCCTGTAAAACCCTTCTTTTTCTCGTTGATGTTGCCAGAAGAGAACATGACTTTATTCTGCTTTTCATCATGGGTAAAAGGACCTGAAAGGTTAGGACGATCTGTACGAAAGTGTCCTGTCTTACAACATTCAAAGCATCGTTGAGGTCTGGAGCTTCCTCTCCTTCTAGTTCTCACATTTTGCAATCCTTTTCAGAACTGATAGAGATGAGTGCTAGCTCCTCTTCTGGAAATTCTTCAATCTGTTCCAGGGTTAGTGAAGACAGCAAAGCAAGTGTATTGCTAGATGAATATTGGCCGAAGCTGGGCATATCAAATTGAGAAACAAATGCAATAGACTTATTGGGGTTCTTATGTGAGATTATGTAAATTTCATGAGTTTTCAATTTAGAATATAGTACATCTAATGTGAGTGTACTCATGATAGTAGATTCATGAATAGATGTGCCTTTCATATCCCAAATTGACATGTCTAATACACTTAGTAATTGCCTAGCATTTTCAGCATCTGAAAAATTAACATTGACGCTAGGCAAGTTGCATAGAATTTTATTAAAGCGAGCAAAGAGGTCATCAATGGACTCACGAGGTTGCATCTCGAAGTGCATGTATTTGTTCTTTAACATATCCTGTCTTACCTCCTTCATCGTGTTGGATCCTTCGTGGTAGTCACAAAGTGCTCTGCACATATCGTACGCCGATTGGAGGTGTGCAACACGGTCGAAGTCGCTCTGAGTTAGTCCTTGGATTATGAAGTTGTGGGATTTGTTGTTGTTGTTGACATCTCTTAAGTTTGTAGCCATGACTTGATCATTCGGCGGCACATTGTAAGGCTTGTACACCTTTTCCCATATTGCGAAGCCTTGCGCCTGGATGAAAGCTTCCATACGCGCTTTCCAAACCTGAAAATCAATACCACTAAAAAAACAAGGTTTTGCATAGTATTTCTCCGTGATGATTAGTCCAAAATACGTGAAAATCACAAAGATTAGAGCACCATAGCTCTGATACCAATTGTGGGATCGAATAGCATGTGTAAAGCAACCAGAGAGGGTGAATGGTAGATTGAAACTTTTCAGCGGAAGCAACAAAACGCCCCTCGGTAGAAAAATGATTTGTTAAAGAAACCATGTGTGCGACTAATCTAAACATGTTCAATTGTGACAAAACTTGTATATATTGTAGAGAATAAATTCACGAAGATGTCACAACAAGAATCACGAAAATCTGTCAAGAGAAACTCTAGTTACGATCGAAAGATCAAACAAAGGTCAATCTGTCCTACCCGAAAAAAAAAACAATTCTTGAACACTGCAAAGGAACTCGTGTAGATCAGAACCACAAATCCAATGACCATGAAATTTTCACAGATGATAGAAAATCAAGTTGAGACAACACAAAAAGAATCACGCCAACCGGACCTGTAAAACTCGAGTTATGATAAAACCACCTGAAGCAAGGTAGTGCTATACAGAAACTCGACGAGAAAGACTTGAAGAAAAAAAGTCGGACAAACAAGGCACAAAAGTTCCATCTAACTACAAATTTTATTCAATAGAACTGAAGAGGAACAGCTCAAAAGTCATCTACCACGAGCGCTGGCCTCCCTTGCTTATATAACCAGCCCTTAGGCCAACCCAAACCTAACTAGGACTCTAATCCTACTCAACTCACGAATTGAAACTTTCCATAACTGCTCAAGACTCTTCTATACGAAGATAGCAGCAATCTTAAGACTTCCAAACACCTTAGGAACGTATCCCACATTCCTAAAACTACTCAAATTCATGACCCACACGAAATCCTATCATAACCAACTCAAAACTTTCCATATTTGAGTCAAACACGACTCAGCCGCAGCCTTAGTCAATAACCTAGTCGACTGGACCATTCCGACCAACTCTTTACATCCACATCTCTTCATCACATCTCGGAACCATGTAGCCATGTCCATGCACTCCTTGCACACGTGCAAACATCTTCCAACGACGTCCACGATACCTTCATATGCATTGTTCTTGATTAAAACGTGTTGCGCAACCTCCTGATCAACTCAAGCACAATTCCTCGTGAACTTGGTTGTTGAACCTCATCTTCTCCCTAAGACTAGTTCAATGGATACCGTAACCAGCCATGTCTTGAACTCAAGCAACACCTGCACATGAATAAACAAAAAGATATCAACCATAACCACAACAACTTACGTGAGCATCTCACATAAGCATGTTGCAAACCTTAGCAAAAAGATATCAACCATAACCACCAATACACACCAAAAACTTAGTAAACAATACTAAGCAAGTTTTCCATAAGTGTAAAGCAAGTTTGAAACATTGCAAGGTAAAAGAAGAACCACTACAATCTAGCACCGGAACTTACCAAAGCTAGCAGGACCTAGCACCAAAGCTTACCAAAGCTAGTCGAACCTAGCATCAGAGCTGACCAAAGCTAGTCGGACCTAGAGCCAGAGCTAACCAAACTAGTTGAACCTAGAAAAAGAAGTTGGACCTTAAGTCGGACCTTGCCGTAGGTACCAAAAGAAGATGGACGTATCGTTAGACCTTGTTGGAGCTCAGACCAAGAGTCGAACCTTGATGATAAAGGTGTTTTGGTAGAATTCAAAACTTTTATCATCATAGCCAATGTATTCAGCACACATAGGTCTCAAACTAACCCCCAAAGACACATTTGTCCGGGTTCAGCTTGGTGTGCGTGATGCGCAGCTTGTTGAAGACGGCTTGCAGGTTGTCAAGGAGTGACTCCATGTTTTTGACCTTCACGACGATGTCATCGACGTATACCTCCACACAGACCCTGATAAGCCCTCCAAAATTTTTGTGCATAGCTCACACAAAAGTTGAAGCCGCATTTTTTGAGACCAAAAGGCATGGCAGTGTAACAATACAATCCATCTACTGTTATGAAGGTAGTATGATCATCATCTTCCCTAGACATTTGGATCTGATGGTATCCATAATATCCATCTAGGAAACGTAGTAGCTCACACCCGGAGGTGGAGTCCACTATCTGATCTATTCTAGGTAGTGGAAATGGATCTTTTGTACATGCCTTATTCAAGGTAGTGTAGTCGATACACATCCGAAGGTTCCCGTCAGCCTTGGGTACAACCACTAGGTTTTCCAGTCATCTTGGATGATGAACTTCCCCAATAAAACCAGCTTCGAGCAACTTCTTGATTTCTTGTCGGATGAAGTTATGCCGCTCAACTGATTGCTTCTGGGGCTTCTGGTGTACTGGCATGTGTCGGGATAAATCTTCAGGCTGTACTCTATCACCTCCCTGGGGATCCCAGGCATTTGTGATGGTTGCCAGGCAAACACGTCAACATTCGCTTGGAGGAAAATGATGAGTGCGAGTTCCTATTTGTTGTCCAGAACTCCCGATACACGGGTAGTATGGGCAGCATCGGAACCAATTTGGACGACTTTGACGAGAATGTCGGTGTTGCCGCTTGGCTGCACATGTGGTGCAGAGGTTGAGCCTCGGTGACGAGTGATCAGAGGTTGAGAAGCTAGCTCCTTGCCGGATGCCTCCTCTTGCGCCGTTGCAAGCGCGTGGAGTTCTTCCAGCTCAGTGACTCCCGCAGTGCAATCTTTACGGATCCGAAGAATGCCTGAAGGTGTTGGCATCTTCAACACCAAATAGCCTGTAACACCCTCATTTTCATGCATCATGCCCTACATAAATTCATATACATGTTTAACATTAATCCACATAAAGAGGAATAAGTTTAAACTTGATTTGTAACAAAACCGCAATTAAAATTTTGGAAAGTGCGGACTAGTACGTTTTTGGTGCGGACTAGTCCGAATTCTCTCTGACCTCGATCGGACTTGTCCATTTTTGCTGCGGACTAGTCTGTTTTTGCCTCAGGACACATTCGTACTTGTCCGGTCCTATGCGCACTAGTCCAGTGTTCCAAGAATCCTAAAAAATTTGCTAAGTCCCTGAACTTGTCCGTTTTCTTCTCTGACTAAAGTCGGACTTGTCTGATTTTTGGCCAGAGTTGTCTGATTTCTCTCTGGACAACTTCGGACTAGTCCGGTCCTTTTCGGACTTGTCCGATAAATCGCGACTCCGAATTGATTTTTTTTACGACTTGTTTCTTTTGTTTCACATTAAGTGGGCCTAGGGACGTCGTGCCCAACTCTTTTAGAGCCCATGTGGGACTCTAAATAGGCCTCTATTCATCTCAAACTCGAAATCCATCTAACCCTAGCCTCCACCTCTATATAAACAACCCCACCCCTTGGCTTGACATCTATTTTGCCACTTTTCCACCCCACCCAAACCCTAGTTTGTGGAGAGCCACCATCAAGGAGGGGGGAGGAGATCCCAAGCAAGAAGAAGAGGAGGAGGAAACAAAAGAGGATCAAGATCTCCATCAACATCGAGTTCTTCATCAATGATCCACCATCAAGTTCTTCATCAACCCTAGATCATCAAGATCCAAGTGTTACCTCCAAGTTTCTTGATTCATTAGAGTTCTAAACACCTGGTATACCTTCTATTCTCTTTTCCTTACATGAATTCAACCCCTAATCCTAAAATTCACGTCGATCTAGGAAACCCTAATCTGCTGATCTATCGCAGTGCGAACTTGTGCGGTCCCTAGCGGACTAGTCCGATTTTCCTGGTTAAATCATGTTGAATTAATTCTAAAATTATACCTAATCAATTATAAACCTGTATAAACTTGGTAAAAACAATTAGAACTAGATAGTGATCATTTAAAAGCAATCTATTAACAAGTTCTACCTTGCATTTGCATTAATCATGCATGTCATGTCATATTGAGTAATAATTGTGCACTCTTTGATTGTGTTTCTTGTCTTGTATGTTTATTGTACGGAATAGACGGATTTGTGCTAGAGAGTGCCGCGGAGGATCTTCAGCACCAAGAGTTTGAAGGCTTTGATCCTAATCAACCGCAAGAGAAAGGCAAGTGTTCTTGGAGCATATTGATCCTATTTTTAAAATAAAAGTTTTATTTGCAAAATTGCATGCTTGTGTCAATTTGATGGGAATCCTATGATAGGAAGTTTACTAGCATTGTTTGACCACCCTTGTCACCTGGAAATTATGGTAGATAGTCAGGATGGGATTTTTACCTTTTTGCTTCGCTTAATTAATTGGGATGGGAAAACAACTATACCACTTACCTTAATTATATAATTATGAGATTATAATTAACATGAAATGGTTATTATGATATGGTAATGGGTGATCTAAGCAAGCCTGGTATGTGGATGGGTTGGATGATATGGTGGTTGCTTGCTTTAGATCTAAGGACCGATTCATGCGAGAATAAGCCAGGACTACAGTGCCACTACGAGGCTAAGTATGTGTGAGGCATAGCTGATTAATTAGGGCTTTGCCAGTGCTATTTGGACCATTAAGGATGCTCGGGGAAGGGGTAGTCGGATTGGGTTTGTTGATGATTTGTGGGACTACCCTGGGATCCGAATGGCTCAAGAGGGGGACCATGGTTGAAGATGTGCTCAGTTGGAGGCATCGCCACCAGTGAATCCTCAGTGGGGTCTAAATAGGCTAGTAATCCCTTTGTAAAAGCTATTTTTTGATCTCTTGGCCATACACCAAAGGAAGTGTAATTGGCATAAGGGAGGTTCTTTAGTCGCCGACAGGTGATGAAATCACAAACACGTGGGTAAAGCGGTACAAACTCTGCAGAGTCTAATAAAACTATCATGATAGCCATGCTCCCGGTTATGAGCACCTGGACAACTTCCATGATTAGAGGGTACCTGGTATTGGGATTGTTTTTGGAAGGTTATGGTTGGGTACTGATTATGGGATAGTATTATGGTTTATGGCAATGGTTATGGTTAATGGTAATGTGAAATCTGGGATATGGATTGGAATTATGATGATTACATGGTTTATGATGGGTTTATTTAATATACATATAATATATTGCTTTTCAAATGTTTTAATGTACTTTTCAGCACCTAGCCATTATTGTATTCGTCATTTGAATCAGCTACATGTCATACTTTCCACACTTGTTGAGTACGACATGTACTCACCTTTGCAATCCCCCCCAACAGTTGCAGGTCACAATTTGGAGTTTAACGATGATAATGCGGAGTTCTAGGCCGTGTCTACCGTCAGCTTTGCCTGTGCAGTCTTGGTGCTGTACTATACCCCTTTGCTTAGTTGCTTAGTTTGCTTAATTAGTTTATTTTCAATGCATTAGTAGGAACATGTTATTAATAATCATTAGTGCTTGTATTCGAGGATATTCTAAATTCTGTAATGAAAGTGGTCAATTAATCTTGTTATGTGGTAATTATCTGTTTATCGTTTGTGATGCACTTGTGTATGTGTGTTAAACATCCTGGGCACACATATACTGCACTTGGTTCATTTTCAAAACCGGGTGTCACAAATTTGTATCAGAGCCACAGGTTGACCGTAGGATGCAACCTAGATAGAACGAACACTTTAGAGCACATTGGAGCACTCAGGAACCGATGTGTTTTTATTTGGTGTGTTGTTGCTATATATTGTTTGCTTGTATGTTTAATAGAGGATTGTGGGATGCTTTAGCATTGACATGTCCACGTAGGTTAGCTTAGCTAGAAGTTTAGTTCATATCCCTTGATCCATACAGTTGGGGACGTTTCTAATTTCTTATCTCTTGCTTTTCTTCAGATTGTGAGAACTCGCAACCAGAGGGATGGCAATGATGAGGAGGAGAACAATGGAGCACCTAAGAATAACCGTGGACAAGGATCTGCTCAAGGAGCTATCAACATTGAGCAGCTATTGGCAATGCAAAACCAGCTCATGCAGACCATGATACAAACTATGAGACAGCTGCAGGCTGGTAACATCAACAATCAGCCCCACATGCCTCCACCGTCACCCCCACCTCCTCATAACCAGTTGGGAGAGTTTATGAGGACTAGGCCGCCAACCTTTGCTCAAGCCGCTGACCCTATGGATGCAGATGATTGGCTCAAGTCCGTTAAGAAGAAGCTAGATATTGTCCAATGCAGTGATCGGAAGAAAGTGCTTTTCGCTTCTCACCAACTAGTTGGAGCAGCTGTGGATTGGTTGGATTCCTTATGCAATGCTCAAGAGAACCAAGAGAGAATTACTTGGGCCAAATTCAAAGAGAGCTTCCATTCTCATTATGTGCCGGAATGAGTTATGATTTTGAAGAGGCAAGAATTTGAGAACTTGAGGCAAGGAAGATCGAGCGTGGGTGGATATCTCAACAAATTCACTCAACTCTCAAGATATGCACCTGAGGATGTTAGTCAGAACAGTCGGAAGCAATATTTGTTCATGAGAGGCTTGAACAATGAGATCCAAGTGCAATTGCTCAATTGTGACAATGCAAATTTCCAGAAGCTTGTGGACAAAGCAATTGTGGTGGAGAATAAGGTCTGGGAGATGGAGCAAGACAACAAGAGGAATGCACCATATCAAGGACAGCAACGAGGAAATAATGTGTGCCCTCGCTTTGCACCGCCCAATGCGCCTTACTTCAGCCCTTTTGCGCCAACTCATCACCCTGGATTTGCACCACGCCCAACCCAGTTTGTGCAGCAAAGCCCTGTTATGCAAGCACCTAGGCCTCTAATGTCTTATGCACCTCGTGCCAACTATCCTGTTGCCAATGCTCAGAACCAAGCTCGTCCCAATAATTCTGGTGGAGTTAAGAAGTGCTATACTTGTGGAGAAGCTGCACACTTTGCACATCAAGGACCTAATTCAGGCCTTGGTCAAGAAAGCAATGCACTGAGGCAAAACCCAAGACCCAATGGAGGACCGCCAAAAGGGAACTGTGGTCAGCAGAATTTTGCTCGTGGCAACGTGAACCATGTCTCTACGGAGGATGCTCAACAAGCGGATGACGTGGTCATTGGTATGTTTCTCGCAAACTCCAACCCGGCGACTATGTTATTTGATTCTGGAGCATCGCATTCATTCATTGCATCGAAATATGTTGCCCAGTATAGTTTTCCTATTTCTCATATGAAGTTTACTCTATTGGTTAAGTCTCCTAGAGGAGAGATGAGGACAAATATAGTATGTCCAAAAGTAAGCCTTAGAATGAGGGGGGTAGACTTCTCCGCCAACCTCATTGTTTTAGATTCTCAAGGATTGGAGATTATACTTGGTATGGACTAGTTGAGGAAGAACAATGGAGTTATTGATTGTGCCACGAAGACAGTGAAGTTGACCAATGAAGAAGGGATCACCATAGAATTTAAAGCATCTCAAACCGCACCGAAGCGATTGGAGCTGAATCATATGGATGGTGCCGCAATTGAGGAGATTCCGGTGGTCTGTGAATTTTTGGATGTTTTTCCGGACGAGTTACCAGGTATGCCACCTGATCGAGACACTGAGTTTGTTATTGATTTAATATCTAGAACTGCACCAATAGCTAAGAGGCCGTATAGGATGCCTCCTATGGAATTAGCAGCGCTCAAGAAGCAAATTCAAGGGCAACTAGAGAAGGGTTTCATTCAGCCCAGCTCTTCACCTTGGGGAGCGCCTGTTCTATTTGTGGACAAGAAGGATGGATCCCAAAGGATGTGCGTAGATTACCGAACTCTTAACAAGGTAACAATCAAGAACAAGTACACCTTGCCACACATAGAAGACTTGTTTGATCAGATGAAGGGTGCTTGTGTCTTCTCTAAGATTGATTTGAGGTCGGGATACTTTCAAATGAAGATTAGACCATCGGACATACCCAAGACAGCTTTTAGGACACGGTATGGATCTTATGAGTGCACCGTGATGTCTTTTGGATTGACAAATGCGCCTGCCTACTTTATGTACCTCATGAATAAGGTCTTCATGGAGTACTTGAATAAGTTCGTTGTGGTGTTCATTGATGACAATATGATCTACTCGAAGGATGAGAAGGAACATGATAAACACTTGAGGCTTACGCTGCAGAAATTAAGGGAGCATCAATTGTATACCAAGTTCAATAAGTGTCAGTTTTGGTTGAGAGAAGCATCTTTTTTGGGTCATATCATTTCAGGGGGAGGAGTTTCGGTTGATCCAGGAAAAGTGAGGGACGTGTTAAAATGGGAGCCCCCGCAGAATGTAAAGGAGATTAGGAGTTTTCTTGGGATGGCTGGATATTACCGTAGATTCATCAGGGACTTTTCCAAGATAGCCAAGCCTATGACGGAGTTGCTAATGAAGGGGAAGCCGTTCCAATGGACTGAAGCTTGTCAAAACAGTTTTGAGGAGTTGAGGAAGAGGTTAACAACGGCCCCAGTTTTGGTTTTGCCGGATGTAAGCAAGAGTTTTGACATATATTGCGACGCCTCGAGACAAGGACATGGATGTGTGCTCATGCAAGAAGGTCAAGTGGTCACCTATGTGTCAAGGCAATTGAAGAAACATGAGCAGAATTACCCAACACATGATTTAGAACTTGCAGCCGTGGTACATGCATTGAAGATTTAAAGACACTATATCATTGGACATAGGTGTGAAATTTATACGGATCACAAGAGTCTTAAGTATATTTTCACACAAACAGATCTGAATTTGAGGCAACGGGGATGGTTGGAGCTCATCAAAGATTATGATTTGGGGGTCAACTATCATCTAGGAAAATCCAATGTAGTGGCCGATGCTTTGAGTAGAAAGGGAGTAAGTCACCAACTCACGGTTCAAGAATTACCATCCGAGTTACGTAAGGAGTTCGAACGGTTGAACCTCGGGTTTTTAAATGAGATGGAGATGATGGAGTTAAACCCAACCTTAGAGCAAGAAATTTGGGAAGGCCAAACTAAGGATGAGGAAATGCAAGAAATCAAGAAAAGGACCCAAGAGGGGAGAGAATTCAGATTTGATGACCATGAACATGGTACTCTATGGCTTGGTAAGAGGATTGCCGTGCCTAATGTGAAGCGTATTCGGGAGACAATATTAAAAGAGACACATGAGTCACCTTACTCAATTCACCCCGGTTGTACGAAGATGTACAAAGACTTGAAGACTTGCTATTGGTGGGATAGCATGAAAAAGGACATAGTTGAATATGTAGAATTGTGTGATGTATGTCAACAAGTCAAGGCGGAACATCAAATATCAGCTGGATTATTGCAACCATTGAAGATCCCGGAATGGAAGTGGGAAGAAATTGGAATAGACTTCATAGTTGGGTTACCACATACTCAGTCCGGTTACGACTCAATTTGGGTAATTGTGGATCGCTTAACCAAGTCAGCTCATTTTGTCCCTGTGAAGACCAAATATACAGCTGCACCATTGGCTGAAATATACATGGAGCATATTGTGTGTCGACACGGAGTACCGAAGAGGATAGTCTCAGATAAAGGTTCTCAATTTACCTCCAGATTTTGGCAAAAATTGCATGAAGCATTGTGGAACAAGGTTGAACTTCAGTTCGGCATATCACCCTCAAACGGATGGACAAACCGAGAGGACCAATCAAATTTTTGAGGACATGTTAAGAGCTTGTTCTTTAAAGCATGGGAAAGGATGGGACAAGAACTTGCCATATGCAGAATTTTCATACAACAATAGTTACCAAGCAAGCTTGAAAATGTCACCATATGAAGCGCTTTATGAAAGGAAGTGTAGGACACCTTTATTCTGGAATGAGGCAGGAGAAACTCAAGTATTTTGTCCAGATGTGTTGCAATAAGCCGAAAAGCAAGTCCAAATAATTCGTGAAAACTTGAGGGCTTCCCAATCAAGACAAAAAGGCTATGCAGACAATAGGAGAAGGAAATTAGCCTTTGAAGTGGGAGATTTTGTTTACCTCAAGGTGTCACCGATGAGGGGTCATAAGAGGTTTAACATAAGAGGCAAGCTAGCACCCCGCTACATTGAACCATTCAAGATTTTGAACAAAAGAGGAGAAGTAGCATATAAGTTGGAGATGCCAGCTCATCTTTCGGATGTCCATGATGTCTTTCATGTTTCCCAGCTCAAGAAGTGCTTGAGAGTACTGGAAGAACAAGTGCCAATGGAAGGATTGGAATTAGGCGCAGAATTGACTTATGCCGAACAACCGGTCAAAATCTTGGAAACCAAGGAGAGGGTCACTAGGAACAAGGTTATTAGATGGTGTAAAAATCAATGGAGGCACCACACAGAAAAAGAAGCAACGTGGGAACTAGAGAATGATCCCAAGAAGGATTTTACCTATCTGTTCTCGTCCGTGTCAAATCTCGAGGGCGAGATTCATTTTAAGGGGGGGTAGGTTTGTAACACCCTCATTTTCATGCATCATGCCCTACATACATTCATATACATGTTTAACATTAATCCACATAAAGATGAATAAGTTTAAAATTGATTTGGAACAAAACTGCACTTAAAATTCTGGAAGTGCAGACTAGTCCGATTTTGGTGCGGACTAGTCCGATTTCTCTCTCACCTCGATCGGACTAGTTCAGTGTTCCAAGAATCCTTGAAAATTTGCTAAGTTCCTGGACTTGTCCAGACTAGTCTGGTGTTCCAGCGGACTTGTCCGTTTTCCTCTCTAACTAAAGTCGGACTTGTCCGATTTTTGGCCAGAGTTGTCTGATTTCTCTGTGGACAACTTCGGACTAGTCCGATCCTTTTTGGACTTGTCCGATAAATCGTGACTCCGAATTGATCTTTTGTTTTACGACATGTTTCTTGGGTTTTACATTAAGTGGGCCTAGGGACGTTGTGCCTAACTCTTTTAGAGCCCATGTGGGACTCTAAACCGGCCTCTACTCATCTCAAACTCAAAATCCATCTAACCCTAGCCTCCACCTCTATATAAACAATCCCACCCCTTGGCTTGACATCTATTTGCCACTTTTCCACCCCACCCAAACCCTAGTACGTGGAGAGCCACCATAACGAGGGAGGAGGAGATCCCAAGCAAGAAGAAGAGGAGGAGGAAATGAAAGAGGATCAAGATCTCCATCAACATCGAGTTCTTCATCAACGATCCACCATCAAGTTCTTCATCAACCCTAGATCGTCAAGATCCAAGTGTTACGTCCAAGTTTCTTGATTCATTCGAGTTCTAAACACCTGGTATACCTTCTTTTCTCTTTTCCTTACATGAATTCAACCCCTAATCTCCAAATTCACGTCGATCTAGGAAACCCTAATTTGCTGATCTAGAGTAGTGCGGACTTGTCCGGTCCCTAGCGGACTAGTCCGATTTTCCTTGTTAAATTATGTTGAATTAATTCTAAAATTAGACCTAATCAAATCCAAACCTGTATAAACTTGTTAAAAACTATTAGAACTAGTTAGTGATCATTTAAAAGTAATCTATTAACAAGTTCTACCTTGAATTTGCATTAATCATGCATGTCATGTCATATTGAGTAATAATTGTGCACTCTTTGATTGTGTTTCTTGTCTTGTATGTTTATTGTGCGGAATAGACGGATTTGCGCTAGAGAGTGCCACGGAGGATCTTCAGCACCAAGAGTTTGAAGGCTTTGATCCTAATCAACCGCAAGAGCAAGGCAAGTGTCCTTGGAGCATATTGATCCTATTTTTAAAATAAAAGTTTTGTTTGCAACACTGCATGCTTGTGTCAATTTGATGGGAATCCTATGATAGGAAGTTTACTAGCATTGTTTGACCACCCTTGCCACCTGGAAATTATGGTAGATAGTCGGGATGTGCTTTTTACCTTTTTGCTTCACTTAATTAATTGGGATGGGAAAACAACTATACCACTTACCTTAATTATGTAATTATGAGATTATAATTAACATGAACTGGTTAATATGATATGGTAATGGGTGATCTAAGCAAGCCTGGTATGTGGATGGGTTTGATGATATGGTGGTTGCTTGCTTTAGATCTAAGGACCGGTTCATGCGAGAATAAGCCAGGACTACAGTGCCACCACGAGGCCAAGTATGGGTGCGGCATAGCTGATTAATTAGGGTTTTGCCAGTGCTATTTGGACCATTAAGGATGCTCGGGGAAGGGGTAGTCGCATTGGGTTTGTTGATGATTGGTGGGACTACCCTGGGATACGAATGGCTCAAGAGGGGGCCCTTGGTTGAAGATGTGCTCAGTTGGAGGCATCGCCACCGGTGAAACCTTAGTGGCGTCTAAATAGGCTAGTAATTCCTTTGTAAAAGCTATTTTGTGATGTCTTGGCCATACACCAAAGGAAGTGTAATTGGCATAAGGGAGGTTCTTTAGTTGCCGACGGGTGATGAAATTACAAACACGTGGGTAAAGCAGTACAAACTCTGCAAAGTATAATAAAACTATCATGATAGCCGTGCTCCCGGTTATGAGCACCTGGACAACTTCCATGATTAGAGGGTACCTGGTATTGGGATGGTTTCTAGAAGTTTATGGTTGGGTACTAGTTATGGGATGGTATTATGGTTTATGGCGATGGTTATGGTTAATGGTAATGTGAAATCTGGGATATGGATTGGAATTATGATGATTACATGGTTAATGATGGGTTTATTTCATATACATATAATATATTGCTTTTCAAATGTTTTAATGTACTTTTCATCACATAGCCATTATTATATTTGTCATTTGAATCAGCTACATGTCATACTTTCCACACTTGCTGAGTACGACATGTACTCACCCTTGCAATCCCCCTCAACAGTTGTAGGTCAAGATTGGGAGTTTAACGATGATAATGCGGAGTTCTAGGCCATGTCTACCGTCAGCTTTGCCTGTGGATTGTTGGAGCTGCGCTATACCCCTATGCTTAGTTTCTTAGTTTGCTTAATTACTTTATTTCTGCTGCATTAGTTGGAACATGTTATTAATAAACATTAGTGCTTGTATTCGATGATATTGTGAATTATGTAATGAACATGGTTAATTAATCTTGTTCTATGGTAATTATCTGTTTATCGTTTGTGATGCACGTGTGTATGTGTGTTAAACATCCTGGACACACATATACTGCACTTGGTTCATTTTAGGAACCAGGTGTCACATAGCCGTAGTGAGCCACGACCATAAACCTATACAGGGCAGGCCTGCCTAGGGTGACATTGAAGGGCAAACTGATCTACGCAATGTCGAAGACCAGCTTCTCGGTCATGTAGTCCTCCTGAGTCCCAAAGGTCATTGAGAGTGTAATGGATCCGAGAGGGCTGATGGCCACCAGACCTACCCCGGAGAATGGACGTGAGGGGTGAAGGTCCGAGAGTTGGAGCTAGATCTTCACGAACACTTCATAGCTCAAGAGGTTGAGCGTCGCCCCTCCATCTACCAATACATGGTAGAGCTAGACAGTGTTGATGGTTGGAGACACCATCAATGGCAGTTGGCCAGCTCCGATCATGTTCCTAGGGCAGTTTGTTACATCAAAAGTTATGGGAGTGTCCATCCACTTCCGATGTGGTTCTCTCTTGGCTGTAGGAGCTGCGGCAACCATCTCTCACCGCATAGTCTTGAGGATGCAGCGAGAAGTAATATCCCAGGACCCTCCATATATTGTGTTGAGGGTCTTCCGACGCTCGTCGTCGGAGACGTCACAATCATCATCAACTGTGTTGTACACAGCCTTCAGGACCCTCTTGGGGTCCTGAAAGCCTAGCTCCATATCAGTCAGAGCTTCGTCGACTTTTCTTTTCCTTCTCGCTGGCGGAAAGGAGCTTCTTCCCGGCACTTGTTGTAGCGCGCGACAAGATTTTGGACCTCTCGGCAATCTTCCAGACCGTGTTTGTCCGTTTGTGGATCGGACACCACATCTTTGGACCGCCGCCGTCTTTTGGTGAAGGTCGATGTCGCTTATTGGGGTGTGGCCCTCAGCTACCCAGAGCTGCAGCTGCCGCAGCAGTAGGTGTGCCAGCCGACGACTTCTTCTTGCCGTTGCACTTTTTCTTCTTCTTTTCACTACTGGAGGTAGTGGCTTCAGCCTTGGAGGACTTTTTGTTAGCATCCAGAGCTGGCTTGGAGTGCATTTCACGGCCCTCTGCAGCTTGGGCGCACTTGTCGGCCACGTAGAAGAGTTTTGTGACGCTGGTGACTTCTTTTGTCGCCAGCTTCTCCAACATCTTGTTTATGACACCCTGTCTAAATGCCACGATGACAGAAGCATCAAAGATGGAAGGGATGGTGTTTCGTACCTGAGAAAATCGCTGGATGAAGGATCTGAGCAATTCTCCTCACTTTTGCTGTACAGCAAAAAGATCCAGTTTTGTGCCAGGTCAGGTGTAGGAGCTCCCGAAGTTGGCGATGAACTGTTGGCGTAGCTCCGCCCAACTGTATATAGAGTCAGGCGGGAGACTCATGAACCAGGACCTAGTTGTCCCAGTCAGAGGCACCGTAAAGTAGTTGGCCATCACAGCCTCATTGCCACCCACTGCGAGAATGCTTGTGGAGTATATCTGAAGAAACTCGACGGGGTTGATAGTCCCATCGATTTTTTCTGGTAGATAAGGCTGAAACTTCTGAGGCCAGCGGACCATGCGCAGGTGCATGGACAGGGCTGAGCAGCCGCCCCCTACTCCCATGGGAGGAGGTTTTTCCCGAGCCTCCCGCCTTTCGCGAGCACGCTCGATGTGGACTCCACTGTCCTGCTGTCTGTAGCGGCGGTCAAGCTCCGACCACAGATCATGCGTCGAGAGTCTCAACGTGGTGTGAGTGCGACGTTCCCCAGAGGGCAGCAACGTCGCCTGCTAAGACAAGACACGTCTCTAGTGTTGTGAAACTTGTAGACCAAGTCTTCCAGACAAGATCCGACGTTGAGAAGGTGCCCGCCCTGATGGGGGAGGTGATTGTGGCCTAGAGGGTGGTGAATAGGCCTTTTTGAATTTTAGTCAGAACCCAAGAGCTCAAAATGTGAAGAATCGTGTCTCTCCTTTGATCTAAAGTTAATCCTCAAGGATTTGATCTTTCTTGCGTTGGATTATGTGGAGAGACGTGTTTTCTAGGCTCTTGGAGGGTGTGATGGCGCAAGGGATCGAGAGAGGTCATAGTTGGGCCGTGCACCTCTATTTATACTAGGGTTTCCAAGAGTTACCGTTAGGGTTTTAAAAGTCTGGACTAGTCCGTGGTGGACTCTGGACTAGTCCGTTGTGCAGCGTGTGGGAAACCCTAAGTGCCCTGAATTATCAGACTTGTCCGGCCAGGGGCGGACTAGTCCGTTTTTGTCTCTGGAAATGTTCGGACTAGTCCGGCACATATCGGACTAGTCCGGTGGTGGTTAAACCCTTAGTGAATTGGGGACAAGTCCGCACTTGGAGGACTTGTACGATTTTAGTCAGAAGGTTTTTTGGACTAATCCGGGCATATATCGGACTTGTCCAATTTGGATCAGACGGATATCGGACTTGTCCGTAGTGATTATCAGACTTGTCCAATTTCGTGCAAAGCTGTGAAGTGCTAAGGACTAGTCCGCCCTGGGGAGGACTAGTCCACCTTTAGTCAGAAAGATATCGGACTAGTCCGTGGTGATATCAGATTAGTCCGGTCTGTGTAAACCTGGACTTTGCACACAAGTCTGTACTGGGAGGACTTGTCCGATTCTGGATAGAGAGAAATCGGACTAGTCCGGACCTGTATGAATTTGTGTAGTGAGAGTGATTAAAATTAGCTTGAGCTCTTGGGGTGTGTTTCTCCAACACACTACATACACACAGAGTATCATAATCATTTCTTGAGCTCCTTTTAACTTGATTTCTTACTCTCCCTTCTTTTTGTGCTTTCTTCATGATTTCATTAAAACCTACGCTCATCTCAACAATTTAGTTAGGATCTCATTTGCTTGTCATAAATAAACCAAAACCCACAAGGGATGCCTAGATGCACTTTCAATCTCACCCTTTTTGGTGATTGATGACAACCAATTGAGATTTCACAAATATGATTAAAAATGCAGAATTTTCATAAAGTGTGCACATATGAGTTTGGAACAGATTAAGCAATGAAAACATGAGGCATATGTGCACTCTTTATGGTGGGGTGCAAAACTAAGTGTGTGTGAGCAATAATCATTATGAGAATGAAACAATTGACATAATTATCTCAACATCAAGCATATATGTCAATTTTAGAGCATAAGCACGTATTATAGCAAATCATCATCACAGATTTCATCAATATAACTTAGAGGCATACGCATAGTCATAGCAGCACATCACATGTCCAATAGCATAAGAGAGCACAGATAAAGTTTTACAACCCAAAAGAAAACCAAATTGAGCTCTCCTCGTAACCTACAACTACACTTAGTGACTCCCCCTCAATCTCTCCCCCTTTGGCATCAAGACACCAAAAGGAAGGATAGGAGGGATCTAGTGCCTTCATTCCATGCTGTCGGTCCTCTCCTCATCTTCATCTTCAGGCTGTGGAGGAGGAGGAGGAGCGGATCCACTTAAAGTGCCCCCAATGCCAAAACAGGCAAGCTCGGAGGAAGACAAAGGTCCAAGCTTAGTGAAGTCAGATGTGGAGTCATCCGAGATTATTGGAGATCTGATGGGCTCAATCTCCAGCTTCTAGCAGATTTGCTTTACATTTTGCTTTATGTACCTCATGTCATCCTTCCTTGCCTTGTTCAGCTAATGGATTTTCACTTCGGCCTTCTTGCGTGAGCCAAAGATGGCGGCCAAGTATTTCAAGATTCTACTAGGAGACCCTTTTTGAGGAGGGGCCCTAGTGGTGGGAGCAGTCCTTGTATCTCCTTGAGCTGTCCTCGGAGCCTCTTCACTGGACACTGGAGATGGAGCAGCTGGGAGAGTAGCTTGGGTAGGCTTCTGAGGCCTCAGGGGAGTATGCTCATCATCGTTCATGAACTCGATCCTCGTGACTTTCTCAATCATAAACATCAAGTAAGGTGCATAGAAACAGGATCTGTTCGGTGTGCAGGAGATGTTCACCATGTTATTCCAAATGTAGTCAAAAACATCAAACTTCCTGCTTCTGCTTATCACCTTCATCTGTGTCCTTAAGTACCCTTGGACACTTCCTGCATCTCCATCTTTTGGAGCTATGGTCTGCCTCAAAACCTTGTTAAGAACCATGAAGAAGGGATTCATGTTCTTTGTGTATGGAGGGTTGTACTTCAGGCTAGTATCATAAAGGAACTCCATCTTATCCTTCCCCAAGACACCAATGTTGTGGATAGTTAGCTCATTGTTGCTAGTGTCTTCTAGGTGAAATAGTCTTGCAAAGTCATCATAAGTAATAGTGTTTTTGGATCCATGCATCATCCAAGTCACCCTCTCCTCTTCATCACTGGCAAAATAGCATGTGGCATAGAATGGAGCAATGATTTCATTGTTCTAGTTGTACCTGAAGGCAAATAGGTCCTTCAGTCCATGCTTCCCCACTGCCTCTATCACCTCATCAAAGGCTGAGCAGCTCTTCCTCTCAAAGTGTGCCCAGTCAATCCACTGGTTGCGCACCACTGGAGTCCTCATGGTGAGATAAATGGAACTTTAGAAGTCCGCATGAAAGTTTCTCCAGAATTTGGTATCAGTTGCCTTCTCTGATCTGCTATAACAATCCACATTTCTATGCTTGGAAGTCGTATCATTTCCCTTGCCATTGAACCTTTCTTCAGAGGGGTCCCTGTTCCCCTGTCTTGGTGCATTCATCTTGAGAGGGCCGATTAGACCCGAGGCAATTCCCTTGCCCTTAGCTTGGCGAGGAGCTGTCGAGCTAGAGCCAGCTGCATCATTGGCTTTAGATGCATGTTTCTTGGCTAGAACCTTGCCCCGCACCTGAGGTGGTGAAGGTGCCGGCTCAGAGGGATGCTCTTGGCACTTCTTCCCTTGGCCCGTCGAGGACTGAAGCAAGGAGTCTTGGTCCATCTCGGCCTCATAATCAGAAATTTCATCATTAGAGCTCGACATTGTCCTGAGAAGGGATTATACAATGTATGGATGAGAATTGATGGCAAGGAAGTGCATTGAGTAGTTGGAAATTAGGGTTGAGTTCAGTTTATAATCGGACTTGTCCGGTGTTCAGGTACATACAAGTTTGGGGAACCGGACTTGTCTGTACAGGGACCGGACTAGTCCGGTGTTCATCACCTCAAACCCTAACTAGACGATCAATGGTGATTCCAAATGCAAAAATAGCTTAAGATAGATGTAATACAGCAAGGAGGCATGTATTAGCTGGAAGAAACTAAGCTATGTGATCCAAAACAAATGAAATTGAAGTTTCTATGGTTTGGGAGTAAATTTACCAAAATTCTTTGATTCTTGACGATGGAGGGGTTGTACGAGCGGACAAGTCCATGGTATTCAATCACCTCGCAATGGATATTGTTTTCCACTCAAGGTTGAAGGGATTTGGTGGAGAACACGACAAATCGCTTTGGGGGCACTCGAGTGAAGAGAGAGAATGTGAGATGAGTTGTGAGGATGAATGAGATTAGGTTTTGGTGGTGCCTAAGGTTATGGAGTCGAAAAACTGGACTTGTCTGGGGTATACGGACTAGTCCGAACTAACGGACACTCTGCGGACTAGTCTGCAGTGTGCGGACTAGTCCGGGTAACCACGGACTAGTCTGTGGTCACCAGAACAGATATAATTAGCCCATTCATATATATTTGAATGTTCTTACTAAAAAAATAGGGGACTAAACACACAATAACCTTGATGAATATGGTCAGTAAACATACAACATTCAAGCTATGACCATAATTCACCAAGATCAAGTAATTGAAATAGTTTTTTGGAGAAAATTAAGAGAGATGATTTTCACACCACAATTAACGGATCTTGAATAAGCCATACATGTATGCAAGTTTTCAAGCCACATTCCGAGCATCAAGTATATTTAGTTCATTTCGGAGCTCCCAAAAACGTCTTTCATCAAGTGGCTTGGTAAATATATCAGCTAGTTGCTTTTCGGTGTTGACATGGGAAATGGCTATGTCTCCTTTCATTGAGTGGTCTCTCAAAAAATGATGTCGGATGTCTATGTTTTTGGCCCTAGAGTGCTCAACGGGGCTATGGGCAATTTTAATGGCACTCTCATTATCACAAAGAAGTGGAATACGGCTCATATTGTAACCGTAATCTCTTAGAGTTTGTTGCATCCAAAGGAGTTGTGCACAACAACTCCCGGATGCAACATACTCCGCTTCGGCTGTGGATAAGGCAATGGAATTTTGTTTCTTGGAGGACTAAGAAACTAGGGATCTACCTAGGAATTGGCATGTACCAGAGGTATTTTTCTATCTACTTTGCATCCGGCATAATCTGCATCGGGGTATCCAATGAGATTGAATTTGGAACCTTTAGGATACCAAAGGCCTAGGTTGGGTGTATGAACTAAATATCGCAAGATTCTTTTGACTGCTGTCAAATGACACTCCTTAGGATTGGCTTGAAATCTTGCACACGAGCACACACTCAACATAATATCAGGCCTAGATGCACATAAGTAAAGTAGGGATCCAATCATGGAGCGATATACCTTTTGATCCACGATTGGTCTGTCTTCATTGAGATCCAAGTATCCATTTGTTGCCATGGGAGTCAATATTGGCTTCGCCTTGTCCATTCCAAACTTCTTGAGTATGTCTTGAGTATATTTGGTTTGGCTTATAAACGTCCCTTCCTTTTGTTGCCTCACTTGGAATCCCAAGAAGTATTTCAGCTCTCCCATCATGGACATCTCGAACCTATCTGTCATAATCTTACTAAATACTTCACAAAAGGATTTGTTAGTTAAACCAAAGATAATGTCATCAACATAAATTTGACAAATAAAGAGATCATTGGCAAAGTGCTTTGTAAACAACGTATAATCTGCTTTACCAATTTATAACCATTTTCAATTAGGAAATCTCTAAGACACTCATACCAAGCTCTAGGAGCTTGTTTGAGGCTGTAGAGAGCCTTACGCAGTTTGAACACGTGGTCGGGGAACTCTTGATCTTCAAATCCGGGGGGTTGCTCCATGTACACCTCCTCCTTGATTGGTCTGTTGAGGAAGGCACTTTTCACATCCATTTGATAGTGCTTGAAATCATGGTGAGTAGCATATGCAAGTAATATTCTAATTGATTCAAGCCTAGCTACGGGAGCAAAAGTTTCATCGAAATCCAAACCTTCGACTTGTGAATACCCTTTGGCCACAACTCGCGCCTTATTCCTTGTCACCACCCCGTGTTCGTCTTGTTTGTTGCAAAAGACCCATTTGGTGCTGACGACATTGAACTTGGGTCTTTCGACGAGTTCCCACACCTCGTTCCATTTGAAGTTGTTAAGTTATTCTTGCATTGCCACCACCCAATCCGGATCTTTCAATGCATCCTCAATCCTGCGCGGTTCCAAAAAGGATACAAAAGAGTAATGTTCACAAAAATTAGCAATTCGAGATCTAGTAGTTACTCCCTTTTGGATGTCACCGATTATGTTGTCGATGGGGTGATCTCTTTGGACGCATTGGTGTACTATTGGATGCGGCACTTGTGGTCTTGAATCTTCATGGTCATCTTCTACTCCCCCTAGATGGTTGCCCCCATTTGTGTGTTGATCATCTTCGTCTTTTGAGGTTGATCTTGTGTAGAATCTCCCCCTTGATCATTTATCTCCACTTGTGGTTCATCTTCATCATTCGCATTTGGAGGTGGCGCATGTGGTCGAACATCGCCCAACGCCATCCTTCTCAATGCTTGACATGGAGCTTCTTCTATATCTAGCACACATGGATCAACATGCTCTTCTTGAGAGCCGTTAGTTTCATCGAACACTACGTCACGTGCTACTTCATCAAGTCTGGAGACCTTGTTAAAGACACGATGGGCGTAAGAGTTTGTATCATAGCCAAGCAAGAAACCTTCATCGGACTTTGAAGCAAACTTTGAAGTCCTAGGCTTCTTGTTCAAAATATAACACTTAGAACCGAAAACTCTAAAATAGGAAATATTAGGCTTGTTACCGGTGAGTAGCTCATATGACGTTTTCTTGAGAAGTCGATGAAGATAGAGTCAATTTACGGCGTGACAAGCGGTGTTAACCGCTTCCGCCCAAAACCAATCCGAGGTCTTGTACTCATCAAGCATTGTCCTCGCCATCTCTATAAGGGTTTGGTTCTTCCTTTCCGCTACTCCATTTTTTGAGGGGAATACGGTGTTGAGAATTCATGCTTTATCCCTTCTTCGTCTAGGTACTCCTCAACTTGGGTGTTCTTGAACTCCGTGCCATTGTCACTTTGTATGTTCTTGATCTTCAATGAGAACTCATTTTGGGCACGCTTGAGAAACTTCTTGAGGGTTCCTTGGGTTTCTGTCTTATCATGCAAAAAGAAAACCCACGTGAAGCGCGAAAAATCATCAACAATTACGAAGCCGTATTTGTTACCTCTGATGCTTATGTAAGCAATTGGACCAAACAGATCAATGTAAAGTAGATTGAGCGGTCTTGTAGTTGTCATGACGTTCTTCGACGGATGAGGTGCTCCTACTTGCTTCCCGGCTTGGCACGCGCTACAAGGCCTGTCTTTCTCAAAAACAACATTCTTCAAACCTCGGATGTGATCACCCTTAAGGAGTTTTTGAAGATTCCTCATACCAACATGTGCTAGCTTTCTATGCCACAACCAACCCATGTTGGTCTTTGCAATCAAACATGTGTCAAGTTAGGATTTATCTTTGTTTAAGTCAACAAGATAAAGCTTTCCCTTCAAAACACCCTTGAATGCAACCGAGTCATCACTCCTTCTAGAGATGGTCACACCCTCATTAGTAAACAAGCAATTATAACCCTTGTCACATAATTGAGATATGGATAGAAGGTTATAATCCAAGGAGTCGACATGCAAAACATGAGAAAGCTTGTGTTGAGATGATATTGCAATTTTACCGGTACCGAGCACTCTTCCTTGACTATTGTCTCCAAAATAGATGCCCTCACTTGGATCTTCATTTACTTCATACTCAACGAACATCCTTCTTTCTCCGGTCATGTGGTTGGTGCATCCACTGTCTAGCACCCATTTTGCTCCACTGGAAGAGTAGGCCCGCAAAAACAAATTATGCCTTGGTTTTAGGTACCCAAGCTTGCTTGGGTCCTTTAAGGTTAGTTACAAGTGATTTGGGCACCCACACATGGGACTTGGTGTTCCCATGGCGTGGCCCAACATATTTGGCATACACATTACCAAAGATGCTTTTCATAAGAACATAAGATGCATCAAAGGTTCTAAACAAAAGTTGTTGCTCATATGAATTAGCATGTTTGGACTTGTAAACATTATTAGCCTTTCTGGCTTGAGGGGAGTTTCCCTTGATAAAGGCAATGCGCTCCTTGTTATTCTTGTGGCTTATGGCACTTTGCTTTTCACCATAAGAATACCCAATGCCATATTTGACATTAGGAGGTCTTGTGGCCAAGTATGCACTGCGTGCATACTTGATCTTCTCCTTGTCAAATATGCCATTATGGGAAGGAGTCTTGTCCTTTGTCAAGTTCGACTTATTCTTCAAGTTAGTGTCAATTTTAGCCCATCCACAAGTAATAGGAGTTTTAGATTTAAGTGTTGAGAAGGTGAACTTAAAGAGGATGAAGGGTCACTTTGCTTGAGTGACTCAACTTGTACCTCAAGGATCTTGTTAACTTTGGTCAAGTTAGCAAGTTCATCCTTGATGATTACATTTGAGTCGTTTAACTTCAACAAAGCTTTCTTGCTTGAAGCTAACTCAAGCTCTAGTGACTTGCTTCGCCCCTTTTCAAGTTCAAGGAGCTTTTTGATCTTAAGATACTCCTTCTTTTGAAGGATGACGATATCTTCTTGGTTATCAACAAGCTCCTCCATATTAATAAGTTTATCCATTAAGAATTTCATTTTTGTGGCAGTTTTCTTATCTAGGCCAACAAGCATATCTTCATTATCACTATTGGCATCACTATCGCTAGAGTAAGAATGCGAGGAGTAAGATTTAGATGTTACCTTTCTTTTACCTTCCTTCACCATGAGACATGTGTCGTTGTTCTTCCTTGCGCCAATAGTTGGGAAGAGGGTCGATTTCTTCGTTGTCTTCTTGATGGCTATGCTAGCCATCTCCTCTTCCTCTTCGAATGAGGACTCACCATTTGAGTCCCACTCCTTTCCTAAGTGCGCCTATCCAACTTGATTTTTCTTCTTGAAGGACTTCTTAAGTTGAGGCTTTGTTTCCTTGGTTTTCTTCTTGTTTTCTTCATACGGGCAATCAACTATAAAGTGGTCATATTCACCATAGCTATAGCAAGCTCGCCTCAACTTCGGTCTTGACTTGTCTTTGTGTTTTCCCTCATTTGATCTGCCACCTTGTCTTCTTTTCATCATCTTCTTGAATTTCTTCATAAATAGGATAATGTCTTCTTCATCTATATCGCTGCTCTCATCATCGCTGTCATTTTCTTCTTGGGCTTCTCGAGCTTCTTTAGACATGGGCTTGCAAGTGGATTTCAAGGCGACCCCCTTCTTCTTTGCCGAGGTGGGGTCGGCAATCTCTTTGACATGTTTTGCTTGCTTCTCCATCATCTCAAAATTGATGATCTTTCCAAGTAGTTCGTCTGGGGTCATTTTCTCGTACCTGGGGCTTTCTCTAATCATTGAGCACAAGGTGACATTGCGAGGCATGAAGGCTCTAAGAATGAGCTTCACACCTCGTGATCGTTCCACTTTTTTCTTCCATATACTCTAACCTTGTTGATGAGAGTCTTCAATCGATTATACATGTCTTGCGGTGACTCATCTTCTTCTATGGCGAATCTTCCTAATTCGCCTTCGATCATCTCAATCTAGGCTTCTCGGACATGACGATCGCCTTCATGTGCTGTTTGTAGCGTATCCCATATTTCCTTAGCAATTTCGAGTCCATCCACCTTGGTGAACTCGTCTCGACTCAAAGATTATGTGATCACTGTTGCAGCTTGAGCATTCCGATGAATCGCTTGCCCTTGGCTTGGTGTTAGCTCTTCATCGTCGTCTGGGATATCTATACTTGTACACACTATGTGCCACAAACTGGGGTTAAGTGAGATTAAGTGCATTTTCATGTTTTGCCTCCACATAGAATAATCGTTGCTGTCAAATAATGGGGCTTTTCCTAAAGGAATTGATAAATAATGGTTATTATTAGAATTCAAACGATCATAATTGAAAGGATATCGGGAGTAGTCGGTGTGACTACTCCCCTTCTTCTTCTTTTCATCTTTGACCTTCATCTTTCCTTTGGAGAGAGCTTTCTTCCTTAGGAGCGCCTTGAGTTCGAGCGTCTCCTCATCATCATCCTCGAAATCCTGAATGGCATCAAGGAGCTTCTCCAATTTCTGAGCCTTTTCATCTTCAACCTTCTCTTGGTTGAGGCTCTTGTGCACATCCTTCATGTTCGACATTTTCTCTTCGAGCGATTAGTCTCTTATTGAAGAGTCCTACTCTGATACAAATTGAATGTGACCTAGAGGGGGGGGGTGATAGGAAAAAGAGGATGATGGATGAGGCCCGATCTTCCGATAGGTAATGGGTAAGTCGATTGATGGAGATCTCGACGTTGATGATCCGAGGCTCTCGAGTAGAACACGAACAACCCCTGCAATCACTACACCACCGCTCCGTTGGTTATCAACCGTGCTTCACACGATTGACCTCGCCAAGAAGGCTAATCCCTGCAAGTGCAACCGAGAACACAAGCAAGAACGTAGAAGACACGATCTGAAATCGAGAAATTGGGGTTTCACAAACCGAAGAACGGCGATATTATTAATCTAAGCAAAACCCAATTGTTCATGGCGGCTATTATGGAGTATATATAGGTGGGAGGACGTCCAAGGGGGTGTTGGGGTCGTGACCTAACCCTAACACACGAAAATAATCGACTTAGACTTGATACAAGGCCCAATGGCCCAATATGGTGGCGCAGCACCCTGACAGATTCTGTACTTGATTTTATTTTTATGTTTCCCGTCGACTCCGAAGGAATTTTGACATGGGACCGGTGCCATTGGAAAGGTTATCCTCTCCCCTTTCCGTGCATATGTAGAACGTCCAAAACGGAGTTCGTATGCGTCCTGGGCGTCCGTTTTAGTGCGTACTGCTCCTAGACTCCGAGTTGGATACGATTTGGAGTTTGGTTCGGTTTCCATCTTCTTTGAACGAATTCTCTGGTCTTCCACGTCCCTAATACTCCCTCCAAGTACTCCTTGAACCTCTCCATGGATCCTAATCACAAATAAATCATTAAGTAGCAATTTATGTTCACAAAAATATAAGGAAATATATAAGAACGAGTTCACCTCTGAAATTAATTGTTGTGTATGAACTCTATTGATTGCATCTTGTATGTTCAATGGAGTGTTGTTTGTATCCATAGAAGTGATGTCCTCATCATCCTCCCCTTCTTGAATTGGAGTCGTCCTCGACTCAAGTTCATCTTCTATCATGTGTGGGTCCATATGTGCAACACCAGCAAATCTTCTTGTAAGCATGAAAGGAGGAGGCCAAGGTGGCGGACGACATAGCGCACCATCTTGATCTTGTCCAAACAAGAGCGCACATTCACTTGAGCCAGGATCCCAAACAAATAAACTTTGCACCATATTTGTAGGTGTAATGATAATGTGCATGATCTCGTCATTCTCCCCTTCTTTATGACAAGCCGTCCTCGGCTTGCTCGTATGTCCAGGAAAAAGGATTGCTTTGGGGGTAGAATGAACACTGTCCATATTGCACAACCGCAATAAACAATGCTTCTTTTTTATTTGTTGTCCTTGCTGCAATAAAAAAATGCTAGAAAAACTTGACAATACATTATTAGTGTTAGTGCATCCATTCATTTCACCACGTTGTTGCAGCACAAAAGGAGCTTGCACATTTGAACATATGTAAACTTTATGCACCATAAATTCACCACTATCTTCATAGTTGCCTATAGCATGAAAAATATTTCTACTTAATAAAGGCAATTCGGATTGTGAAAATATTCTCCTCTCTACAATATTTAGATCACAAAGAGTGTCAAATTCAATATAACCCAAAGTATTTAGAGAAGACAAAAATTTCAGCTCATCATTTTCAGCAGTAGCGGTGATCAAATTATGAATTTCAGCACAAGTAGGTGAATTCAAAACACAATCATCTTGTACATTAACTTGTTTTTGCATAGGTATAATAGAGTTATCAGCACACAACTCTTTCTTAACAGAAGGGTCAGCAGGAAAATCAACATGTGGCAATGGTGTATCAATAAAAGATTCCACTAGTCGCTCCTTGACAATAGCATGATTGGTGAAAAAATTCAGAACATCCAAAAACTTCTCACCTTCAACAAGTGTGTTGTGATATTCGTTACCTTTATTCTCATTTTCAGCAGTAATTGTGGGTGAAATATGAATTGATAGATCTGAATTTTCATAGGAGTTGTTGAACACCTCATTCGCTTTTGGATTTTCTACAATTATTGGTTCTTGTTCCTGCAAAAGGTTAGGCAAAGGAGGAGGTACAACAAGAAAATTCTTCTCAAGTTCATGTATTTCATCTTTACAATTAGATACATTAGCAAAAGTTTCTCGCATAAGAATTTTCATATCTTTCCATGTTCGAGGTCTTTCTAAATCACTTAAGTTGTTCCACCAAGTCAATGCACAACCTACTAATGCACTTGAAACATTTCTAATCTTTCTTTTCTCACACATATGACATTGTCCAAAAATTTTATCCAACTCTATTTCCCAAGCAATATATTCATCATAACCAAAACCATCATAAGAAGGAAGAGATGGGAGAATGTAATTACTTCTTGTGGAAGGTGTTGTAAAGGTGGTCTGAATGTCATGTGAATCCTTGGTTGATGTTTGATTTTTAGTGCGCAACTCCATCGCCGTCTTCATCATGTCCATCATCTCAGCATATAATGCATGATTCTTGCTTTTACCTGACATTGTTAGTAGCAAACAGAAGACAACACAAAAAAATGTTATCCCTATCAACTACAAAGGATAATGGAAAAGTGGAAGTGGAATCACACACTCTCAAGCGTCTTACCACGCTCTTACAAGTGTTCTTACCTACACTGCAGGTGGCAAACGGTGGCCGGTATGAAGAAACCAATGAAGCGTGGGATGATTGCAAAGGTGTATCGATTCTGCTCAAGAGTAAGGTGTAGCTTGGATGGCACTTTATTTGTAGCAAGGATTAGCAACAATGAAATCAGATAGTAAAGTTGAATAAGTGTCCAAAGTATTTGTCAAAGTTGCTGGCCTAAATGTGTTCCTAGTAGTTCAAGCTAGCAAGACATGAGACAAAACTAGATGACACAAAGAATGCAAGCACTTCTGTTTTTTTTTTGTTGTTTTTTTTTCTTTTTTTGTGCGGCTTTTGTTTCTTGTTTTGCACTTGCCTTTTTCTTTTTTCTTACTTTTTTTTTTCAGAATGTGCTGCAAGGGAAGAACACAATGAAAATCAACCCAAGATATCTCGTGTGTCTGTCGCAGATTTTCTGCTCAATTTTCTAAGGACAAATAGGCACACTTATAGGCTCTAAATTGGAAAACTTAGTACAGCAAGATTGTATATATATCTCTCCTCTTTAATTTCAATATATGGAAGACCTATTTTGGAAAAGAACAATAGGAGATACTGACCCCGAAATACAGACTGTTCAGAATTTTTAGGTCAATGACAGATTCGGATCTAATACAATTTAGACATCGATAACTATATTTTCTGGGAAAATGATGAATATAAAAGTTATAGAGCACTTCTTAAGCTTTCCAGAAAGTACAAGAACACCAAAATCCGAATTCGTATGTGCGAGATATGATGAAAGTACCAAACTGGACAGAGGTGAATCTAATCTGGACGTGATGACGTGATTCAAAAGGATGAATCAACACAATGCAAAACTCAAACTAAGACCAAAAACACTTTCTAAACCAGCAATATGACTCAACAACGGACACAAACTCAACAAAACCAAACTGAATAACAAAGTTGCAAAGGCTCAATGTGGTTTGGACAAAGTAATGAACAGATCTACTAAACTGCAAGTTTTTTTGTGGCTTTTTTGTGGACTCTAGGTATGAAAAACACAACTAATGTAATGGATAGATGAATTACCAAACGGGCAACCTGGAAATCTGATACCAATTGATAGGAAAAGAAAGATGAGTGAGTCCCGATCTTCCGATAGGTAATGGGTAAGTCGATTGATGGAGATCTCGACGTTGATGATCCGAGGCTCTCGAGTAGAACACGAACAACCCCTGCAATCACTACACCACTGCTCCGTTGGTTATCAACCGTGCTTCACACGATTGACCTCGCCAAGAAGGCTAATCCCTGCAAGTGCAACCGAGAACACAAGCAAGAACGTAGAAGACACGATCTGAAATCGAGAAATTGGGGTTTCACAAACCGAAGAACGGCGATATTATTAATCTAAGCAAAACCCAATTGTTCATGGCGGCTATTATGGAGTATATATAGGTGGGAGGACGTCCAAGGGGGTGTTGGGGTCGTGACCTAACCCTAACACACGAAAATAATCGACTTAGACTTGATACAAGGCCCAATGGCCCAATATGGTGGCGCAGCACCCTGACAGATTCTGTACTTGATTTTGTTTTGACGATTCCCGTCGACTCCGAAGTAATTTTGACATGGGACCGGTGCCATTGGAAAGGTTATCCTCTCCCCTTTCCGTGCATATGTAGAACGTCCAAAACGGAGTTCGTATGCGTCCTGGGCGTCCGTTTTAGTGCGTACTGCTCCTAGACTCCGAGTTGGATACGATTTGGAGTTTGGTTCGGTTTCCATCTTCTTTGAACGAATTCTCTGGTCTTCCACGTCCCTAATACTCCCTCCAAGTACTCCTTGAACCTCTCCATGGATCCTAATCACAAATAAATCATTAAGTAGCAATTTATGTTCACAAAAATATAAGGAAATATATAAGAACGAGTTCACCTCTGAAATTAATTGTTGTGTATGAACTCTATTGATTGCATCTTGTATGTTCAATGGAGTGTTGTTTGTATCCATAGAAGTGATGTCCTCATCATCCTCCCCTTCTTGAATTGGAGTCGTCCTCGACTCAAGTTCATCTTCTATCATGTGTGGGTCCATATGTGCAACACCAGCAAATCTTCTTGTAAGCATGAAAGGAGGAGGCCAAGGTGGCGGACGACATAGCGCACCATCTTGATCTTGTCCAAACAAGAGCGCACATTCACTTGAGCCAGGATCCCAAACAAATAAACTTTGCACCATATTTGTAGGTGTAATGATAATGTGCATGATCTCGTCATTCTCCCCTTCTTTATGACAAGCCGTCCTCGGCTTGCTCGTATGTCCAGGAAAAAGGATTGCTTTGGGGGTAGAATGAACACTGTCCATATTGCACAACCGCAATAAACAATGCTTCTTTTTTATTTGTTGTCCTTGCTGCAATAAAAAAATGCTAGAAAAACTTGACAATACATTATTAGTGTTAGTGCATCCATTCATTTCACCACGTTGTTGCAGCACAAAAGGAGCTTGCACATTTGAACATATGTAAACTTTATGCACCATAAATTCACCACTATCTTCATAGTTGCCTATAGCATGAAAAATATTTCTACTTAATAAAGGCAATTCAGATTGTGAAAATATTCTCCTCTCTACAATATTTAGATCACAAAGAGTGTCAAATTCAATATAACCCAAAGTATTTAGAGAAGACAAAAATTTCAGCTCATCATTTTCAGCAGTAGCGGTGATCAAATTATGAATTTCAGCACAAGTAGGTGAATTCAAAACACAATCATCTTGTACATTAACTTGTTTTTGCATAGGTATAATAGAGTTATCAGCACACAACTCTTTCTTAACAGAAGGGTCAGCAGGAAAATCAACATGTGGCAATGGTGTATCAATAAAAGATTCCACTAGTCGCTCCTTGACAATAGCATGATTGGTGAAAAAATTCAGAACATCCAAAAACTTCTCACCTTCAACAAGTGTGTTGTGATATTCGTTACCTTTATTCTCATTTTCAGCAGTAATTGTGGGTGAAATATGAATTGATAGATCTGAATTTTCATAGGAGTTGTTGAACACCTCATTCGCTTTTGGATTTTCTACAATTATTGGTTCTTGTTCCTGCAAAAGGTTAGGCAAAGGAGGAGGTACAACAAGAAAATTCTTCTCAAGTTCATGTATTTCATCTTTACAATTAGATACATTAGCAAAAGTTTCTCGCATAAGAATTTTCATATCTTTCCATGTTCGAGGTCTTTCTAAATCACTTAAGTTGTTCCACCAAGTCAATGCACAACCTACTAATGCACTTGAAACATTTCTAATCTTTCTTTTCTCACACATATGACATTGTCCAAAAATTTAATCCAACTCTATTTCCCAAGCAATATATTCATCATAACCAAAACCATCATAAGAAGGAAGAGATGGGAGAATGTAATTACTTCTTGTGGAAGGTGTTGTAAAGGTGGTCTGAATGTCATGTGAATCCTTGGTTGATGTTTGATTTTTAGTGCGCAACTCCATCGCCGTCTTCATCATGTCCATCATCTCAGCATATAATGCATGATTCTTGCTTTTACCTGACATTGTTAGTAGCAAACAGAAGACAACACAAAAAAATGTTATCCCTATCAACTACAAAGGATAATGGAAAAGTGGAAGTGGAATCACACACTCTCAAGCGTCTTACCACGCTCTTACAAGTGTTCTTACCTACACTGCAGGTGGCAAACGGTGGCCGGTATGAAGAAACCAATGAAGCGTGGGATGATTGCAAAGGTGTATCGATTCTGCTCAAGAGTAAGGTGTAGCTTGGATGGCACTTTATTTGTAGCAAGGATTAGCAACAATGAAATCAGATAGTAAAGTTGAATAAGTGTCCAAAGTATTTGTCAAAGTTGCTGGCCTAAATGTGTTCCTAGTAGTTCAAGCTAGCAAGACATGAGACAAAACTAGATGACACAAAGAATGCAAGCACTTCTGTTTTTTTTTGTTGTTTTTTTTCTTTTTTTGTGCGGCTTTTGTTTCTTGTTTTGCACTTGCCTTTTTCTTTTTTCTTACTTTTTTTTTCAGAATGTGCTGCAAGGGAAGAACACAATGAAAATCAACCCAAGATATCTCGTGTGTCTGTCGCAGATTTTCTGCTCAATTTTCTAAGGACAAATAGGCACACTTATAGGCTCTAAATTGGAAAACTTAGTACAGCAAGATTGTATATATATCTCTCCTCTTTAATTTCAATATATGGAAGACCTATTTTGGAAAAGAACAATAGGAGATACTGACCCCGAAATACAGACTGTTCAGAATTTTTAGGTCAATGACAGATTCGGATCTAATACAATTTAGACATCGATAACTATATTTTCAGGGAAAATGATGAATATAAAAGTTATAGAGCACTTTTTAAGCTTTCCAGAAAGTACAAGAACACCAAAATCCGAATTCGTATGTGCGAGATATGATGAAAGTACCAAACTGGACAGAGGTGAATCTAATCTGGACGTGATGACGTGATTCAAAAGGATGAATCAACACAATGCAAAACTCAAACTAAGACCAAAAACACTTTCTAAACCAGCAATATGACTCAACAACGGACACAAACTCAACAAAACCAAACTGAATAACAAAGTTGCAAAGGCTCAATGTGGTTTGGACAAAGTAATGAACAGATCTACTAAACTGCAAGTTTTTTTGTGGCTTTTTTGTGGACTCTAGGTATGAAAAACACAACTAATGTAATGGATAGATGAATTACCTAACGGGCAACCTGGAAATCTGATACCAATTGATAGGAAAAGAAAGATGAGTGAGTCCCGATCTTCCGATAGGTAATGGGTAAGTCGATTGATGGAGATCTCGACGTTGATGATCCGAGGCTCTCGAGTAGAACACGAACAACCCCTGCAATCACTACACCACCGCTCCGTTGGTTATCAACCGTGCTTCACACGATTGACCTCGCCAAGAAGGCTAATCCCTGCAAGTGCAACCGAGAACACAAGCAAGAACGTAGAAGACACGATCTGAAATCGAGAAATTGGGGTTTCACAAACCGAAGAACGGCGATATTATTAATCTAAGCAAAACCCAATTGTTCATGGCGGCTATTATGGAGTATATATAGGTGGGAGGACGTCCAAGGGGGTGTTGGGGTCGTGACCTAACCCTAACACACGAAAATAATCGACTTAGACTTGATACAAGGCCCAATGGCCCAATATGGTGGCGCAGCACCCTGACAGATTCTGTACTTGATTTTGTTTTGACGATTCCCGTCGACTCCGAAGGAATTTTGACATGGGACCGGTGCCATTGGAAAGGTTATCCTCTCCCCTTTCCGTGCATATGTAGAACGTCCAAAACGGAGTTCGTATGCGTCCTGGGCGTCCGTTTTAGTGCGTACTGCTCCTAGACTCCGAGTTGGATACGATTTGGAGTTTGGTTCGGTTTCCATCTTCTTTGAACGAATTCTCTGGTCTTCCACGTCCCTAATACTCCCTCCAAGTACTCCTTGAACCTCTCCATGGATCCTAATCACAAATAAATCATTAAGTAGCAATTTATGTTCACAAAAATATAAGGAAATATATAAGAACGAGTTCACCTCTGAAATTAATTGTTGTGTATGAACTCTATTGATTGCATCTTGTATGTTCAATGGAGTGTTGTTTGTATCCATAGAAGTGATGTCCTCATCAGGGGGGGTGAATAGGCCTTTTTGAATTTTAGTCCGAACCCAAGAGCTCAAAACGTGAAGAATTGTGTCTCTCCTTTGATCTAAAGTTAATCCTCAGAGATTTGATCTTTCTTGTGTTGGATTGTGTGGAGAGACGTGTTTCCTAGGCTCTTGGAGGGTGTGACGGCGGAGGGGGTCGAGAGAGGTCATAGTTGGGTCGTGCCCTCTATTTATACTAGGGTTTCTTGGGGTTACCATTAGGGTTTTCAAAGTTCGGACTAGACCGTGGTGGACTCTGGACTAGTCCGGAGTGCGGCGTGTGGGAAACCCTAAGTGCCCCAAATTATCGTACTTGTCCGGCCATGGGCGGACTAGTCCGCTTTTGTCTCTGGAAATGTTCGGACTAGTCCGGCACATATTGGACTAGTCTGGTGGTGGTGAAACCCTTAGTTAATTGGGGACAAGTCCGCACTTGGAGGACTTGTTCAATCTTAGTGAGAAGATTTTTCCGACTAATCCAGGCATATATCAGACTTGTCCGATTTGGATCAGAAGTGATGAGTAGGTTTAGGCCCGATCTTCCGAAAGGTATGTCGATTGGGGTGGAGAACTCGACGTTGATGATCCGCGGCACTCGAGCGGTTCGAGTACCCCTGCAATCACTACACCACGGCTCCGTTGGTTATCAACCGTGCTGCACACGCTTGACCTCGCCAAGAAGGCTAATCCCTGCAAGTGCAACCGAGAACACGAGCAAGAACGTAGAAGACACGATCAGAAATCGCGAAGTTGGGGTCTCACAAACCGTAGAACGGCGATTTTATTGATCTAAGCAAAACCCACCGAATATGACCGGCGGCTGCAGTATTTATAGGCTAGGGTTCGACCAAAACACGATTAGACGCGTCCCTAATGGACTCTTACGGGATACAAGGCCCAAAGGCCCGATTCGGTGGCGCAGCACCGGACAAAAATCTGGACTCGACTTGTTTCGACGATTCCAAATGACTCCGGAGGAATTTTGAGGTGGGACCAGAACCATTGGAAAGTTTATCTTCTCCTCTTTCCGTGCATATGTAGAACGTCGAAAACGGAGTCCGTATGCCTCCTGGGCTTCGGTTTTAAGGTGGACTGCTCCTGGACTCCGAATTGAACTCGAGCCCGAGTTGTAAACTGTTTCCATCTACTTGTGGACGTCCCAGGTGGTTCTCCACGCTCCCAAGGCCTCCTTCCTTCACTTGTTGATCTTTTCCATTATTCCTAATAACAATTAAATCATCACATAGCAATCTATTCTCAAACTCACATGCAAAAGAAGTTAAGAACGAATTCACCTGCTGATTTAATAACCGTGCCCGTGCTCTTATGATTGGTCCTTGCAGTTCAATGCGCGTCTCTGCTTTTGTGATGTCCTCATCATCCTCCCCCTCTTGAATTGGAGTCGTCCTCGACTCAAGTTCATCTTCTTCTCCCAAGTACGGTCGCAAATCTGAAATGTTAAATGTAGGACTAACCCCAAAATCGGGAGGCAATTCAAGCTTATATGCATTATCATTAATCTTTTCAACGATCTTAAAAGGACCAGCAGCTCGTGGCATAAGTTTAGATTTTCTCAAGTCGGGAAATCGCTCTTTTCTCAAATGTAACCACACCAAATCGCCCGGTTCAAGTTTTACTTCTTTTCTACCTTTACTACCTGCAATCCTATACTTCTCATTCATCATTTCAATATTTTTCTTTGTAGTTTCATGCATCTTAAGAATGAATTCAGATCGTTGTGTAGCATCCAAATTTATAGTTTCAGAAGGAGGCAAAGGTAGTAAATCAATAGGAGCACGGGGATTGAAACCATACACTACCTGGAATGGACTTACCTTTGTCGTGGAGTGAACGGATCTGTTGTAAGCAAATTCTATATGTGGTAAGCACTCCTCCCACAACTTCAAATTTGTTTTCAAGACAGCCCGTAACATAGTGGATAAAGTACGATTAACTACCTCGGTCTGTCCATCCGTTTGTGGGTGACATGTAGTTGAAAACAGCAACTTGGTTCCCAATTTATACCACAAAGTTCTCCAAAAATGACTTAAAAATTTTGCATCACGATCAGAAACAATGGTATTTGGCACACCATGTAAACGAACAATTTCCGTCATAAATAAATCAGCAATGTGTGAGGCATTATCATTCTTATGACAAGGTATAAAGTGTGCCATTTTGGAAAAACGATCAACAACTACAAAAATACTATCCCTCCCCCTCTTAGTCCTAGGCAATCCCAAAACAAAGTCCATAGAAATATCCTCCCAAGGTACACTAGGAACAGGAAGAGGCATATAAAGACCATGTGGGTTAAGACGAGACTTAGCTTTGTTGCAAGTAGTGCATCGTGACACGTAGCGCTCGACATCACGCCTCATCTTTGGCCAAAAGAAGTGTGTGGACAGCACGTCTTCAGTTTTCTTCACACCAAAATGTCCCATCAAACCTCCTCGATGTGCTTCCTGCAAAAGCAATAGACGAACAGAGCTAGCTGGAACGCATAGCTTGTTAGCACGATAGAGGAGACCCTCTCGCAGCACATATTTATTCCAAGTTCTTCCTTCTCTACAATTTTCAAAAGCATCTTTGAAGTCCAAATCAGTAGGATATAATTCTTTGATTGTTTCCAAACCAAAGATTTTATGATCAAGTTGGGACAGCATGGTATAACGCCTAGATAATGCATCGGCAATGATATTTTCCTTCCCTTTCTTATGCTTAATGATGTATGGAAACGACTCTATGAACTCAATCCATTTAGCATGTCGTTTATTCAGATTGGTTTGACACTTAAGATACTTCAATGATTCATGATCGGAATGTATGACAAACTCCTTAGACCAAAGATAATGTTGCCAAGTTTGTAATACACGGACTAAGGCATACAATTCCTTATCATAAGTGGAATAATTCAGAGAAGGACCATGAAGTTTTTCACTAAAGAAAGCAACGGGTTTACCTCCTTGTATGAGAACGCCTCCAATACCAATGCCGCTTGCATCGCATTCTAGCTCAAAGGTCTTGTCAAAATCAGGAAGTTGTAGTAATGGTGCTTGTGTAAGCTTCGATTTGAGAGCATCAAAAGCTTGTTGCTGCTGTTCGCCCCATCGAAATGGAACTCCCTTCTTCGTTAGCTCATGTAGAGGTGCTGCAATGGTGCTGAAATCCCGCACAAAGCGCCGATAAAATCCTGCAAGACCAAGAAAACTACGAACCTGTGTGACGGTAGTTGGGGCTGGCCAGCTGGTGATTGCTTCAATTTTTGCCTCATCCATCTCAATTCCCTGCGAGGAAACGACATAGCCAAGAAACGAGACTCGATTGGTGCAAAAAACGCACTTTTCGAGGTTACCAAACAAACGTGCATCTCTCAAAACAGTAAAAACAGCACGTAAATGATCAAGATGTTCATCATATGACTTGCTGTAAATGAGGATATCATCGAAGTAAACCACCACAAATTGTCCAATGAAAGCACGTAAAACCTCGTTCATTAATCGCATAAAGGTGCTGGGTGCATTAGTTAAACCAAAAGGCATGACTAACCACTCATAAAGTCCAAACTTGGTTTTAAATGCAGTTTTCCATTCATCTCCTAGTGCCATTCTAATTTGGTGGTAACCACTACGCAAGTCAATTTTTGTGAAGATGATAGCACCACTCAATTCATCAAGCATGTCATCTAATCGAGGAATAGGATAACGATATCGAATGGTGATGTTATTAATCGCTCGACAATCAACACACATGCGCCAACTACCATCTTTCTTAGGAACCAAAAGAACAGGAACAGAACAAGGGCTAAGGCTTTCACGAATGTACCCGCGGTCCAAAAGATCTTGGACTTGTCGCTGAATTTCCTTAGTTTCTTGTGGATTCGCCCTGTATGCTGCACGATTTGGCAAACATGCTCCTGGAATCAAATCGATCTTGTGTTCAATGCCTCTCATTGGTGGTAAACCAGGGGGTATCTCGGAGGGAAACACATCCTCAAACTCCTGCAAAAGGTTAGCAACAGCAGGGGGCAATGCAATAGACAATTCATGAAGTGAAAACATGGCTTCTTTGCAAACTAAAGCATAGCACATCCCCTTAGCATCGAATAAATCAGTAAGTTCAGATTTAGTTGCGAGCAATGATGGTGATTTTAACTTAATAACTTGCTGTTTTTCAGATTCTAATTTAGTTGCTTTGCCCTCACGAATTTTACTCTTCTCAAAAAGCACAATTTCAGCAGGAGTCATGGGGAGCAAAGTGATTTTCTTTCCCTTATGCATGAGAGTATATTTATTGGTTCTACCATGATGAATAGCATCTGTATCAAATTCCCAAGGACGACCCAATAAAAGAGAACAAGCATCCATAGGAACAACATCAAAATCAGCAAAATCATGGTATGAACCAATTGAAAAATGGATTCTCGCTGTTTGTGTTACCCGAACCTTACCGCTGTTGTTGAACCATTGAATGTGGTACGGATGAGGGTGTGCTCTTGTTGTCAAACCGAGTTTCTTGACGACGTCCGTGTTTACCAAGTTATTGCAGCTACCTCCATCAATTATAGTGTGTACACGGAAGTCCTTGATGACGAGAAACATGTGGAAGAGGTTGTGTCGTTGTAGCTTGTCGTCGGTCTCCACTTTTGAGCTCAAGGCACGCTGCACAATGATGCTCCTATAGTTCTCCGTCGCCGCTGTACCAAGTACCTCTTCTTCGGTGTGTTCGTCATTTGGATCTGTAAAGTTAGTAGCAAGAGAATATTCATCTTCAACATCCGAAGTACTATCATACCCGCCATCGTCGCGTGCTATGTATGCTCGTTTGCTCGGGCAATCTCTCATCATATGACCAAGTCCCTGGCAGCGGTGACACTTAATATCGGAAGTACGACCCGTAGAAGGAGTGGACGACGAAGGCTTGAATGATGTCGCCTTGCTGCCTTCCGACACGCGAGAAGGTGGAGCAGCAGGTATAGTTCGTTGGCCGCCATTGGGTGGTGTAGTCGCTGCACGGGGGGCCGAAGATGGTGCTGTTTTGGATGGTGTAGTTGCTGCACGCGGCGTGAAGTTGCTCCTCATGCGTTGTTGCTGTTGTTGTCGGCCCTGCAATTCTTTTTCTGCCAACATAGCAAGCTGAAACAATCTGTTAACAGTATCATATTCTTTGTAATCAACAATGTCCTGAATTTCACGCCTCAACCCCCCATAAAAACGAGCTATTTTATCATCCATGTCCTCTACTACCCCACAACGCAGCATACCCTTTTGTAACTCTTGATAATACTCCTCTACGGACATGTTACCTTGGTCTAAACGCTGCAATTTTTTGCGAAGGTCCCGCTGAAAAGATGGAGGAACAAATCGAACACGCATAGCTTCCTTTAATCTATCCCATGTTGGAGGATCAGTTCTAGTTTTAACAAGTTCATTCCACCATATGATAGCAAAGTCCTTAAACTCACTAGTGGCTTGACGAACTCTATGTTGTTCAGGAACAAGATGGGAATTAAATTTTTGCTCTACTGTCATCTCCCAATCAAGATAAGCCTCAGCATCATAAGCACCAGAAAAAGAGGGTATAGTAAATTTCACTTTAGCAAAAGGATCATCAGGAGGGCGGTTATAATTGTTATGATTATTACCTCCTATACCTCGACGATAAAGTGGCAGTCTTGGCTGATTACTGTGATCTTCCAGTTCATCATAAGCATTGTCTTCTTGTCTTCCAGCGAGAGGCAACCGAGCCTCAAAAGTATTCATCCGAAGAGCAAGGTCATCCAGTTTGCGAGTCAAGTTCGCCAATGACTCCTCCGTTGATGCGTTGAATTTGGCGAACATATCACGTAACTCAACATGTTGAACACATTCGTCATTATTTTCTTCTCCTGCCATTGTTAGTAGGAAACAAAAGACAACAAAAAAAAATGTTATCCCTATCAACTACAGTGACAATGTGGAAGGTGGAAGAAAACAATCTCTCTCGCTCAAGCGTCTTACCACGCTCTTACAAGTGTTCTTACCGACACAGCAGGTGGTGTGGACGGTGAGATGAACCAATGAAGCGTGGGGTGATTGCAAAGGTACCTGTTATGCTCAAGAGAAAGGTGGAGCTTGGATGGCACAATATGGTGGCTAATAAGCAGAAAATCGTTAACAGCTAAACAAAGTTGAATAAGTATTCAATGTAGGAAACTGTTGCTGGTCAACTGAGTGCCCTAGAGCCTAGCACAACACAAGGAAGTATCAAGGCAAAAGAAAGACAGAATGATATAACCAAACAAACAGCACCAAGTGGTATAGGCCAATTGCTTTAATATGCGTGCTCTTCACTATTTTTTTTTTCTTTTTGTAATATTTTTTTGATATTTTTTCTTTACTCAGTAGCACAAATATAGGAAGCACACAAATTTGCAGCTCAATTGGATGTAATATGCGGCCTATAGAAAATCAAGAAGGTTCTTTAAAATTCGTGATGAAACTTCGGAGGCCGGATAGCCTATCTTCCGAGGGGAATTTGGGCAATCTAATTTCGCCGAACGCGGCTACGCCGCGGAAAATCAGATGCGAAATTTCGCGTAGATGAATTTGAAAAAAAAATTCGCCCGATTTCGAGTTCGTATGCGAAAGTTATGGCCGTTTTAAGGTAGGCTGTCCGAGTTACGTTTTTTTGGATGTTGATTCCAACTCGGTTTGAGAACAGAACTCGCAAACGGATACGAAAACGATCGGGAATTTTCACAGCAACTAATGGGGTGGTGTGTGATGATTCAAGGATGAATGGCACAAAGATTTGTCACCTAATCTAGGGCTGGCGATGCGGGAGTTCACGCAAGGCGGCTAGCTAGGGCAAACCGATGAACGTGGCGGATCGGTTTGTTATTTAGGGATTGTGGAATAGGTGTTGAATAGCAAGAAAACAAGGACGAAACACGATAACTAGGATCAAAAAACACAAAGCTAAACCAGCAACAAGACTCAACCACACGAATGCAAACTCAACAATGCAAACTGAAAAACGAAACTGCAGGCACTATAGTCTGGGAAGCGGTAAAAACGATCTAATATTTTTTTTGTGGCTTTTTTGTGGACTCTAGGTACGAAACAAAATCGATCTAATGGAAGGAAGGAAAACAAAGATACCTCACGGGCAACCTGGAAATCTGATACCAATTGATGAGTAGGTTTAGGCCCGATCTTCCGAAAGGTATGTCGATTGGGGTGGAGAACTCGACGTTGATGATCCGCGGCACTCGAGCGGTTCGAGTACCCCTGTAATCACTACACCACGGCTCCGTTGGTTATCAACCGTGCTGCACACGCTTGACCTCGCCAAGAAGGCTAATCCCTGCAAGTGCAACCGAGAACACGAGCAAGAACGTAGAAGACACGATCAGAAATCGCGAAGTTGGGGTCTCACAAACCGTAGAACGGCGATTTTATTGATCTAAGCAAAACCCACCGAATATGACCGGCGGCTGCAGTATTTATAGGCTAGGGTTCGACCAAAACACGATTAGACGCGTCCCTAATGGACTCTTACGGGATACAAGGCCCAAAGGCCCGATTCGGTGGCGCAGCACCGGACAAAAATCTGGACTCGACTTGTTTCGACGATTCCAAATGACTCCGGAGGAATTTTGAGGTGGGACCAGAACCATTGGAAAGTTTATCTTCTCCTCTTTCCGTGCATATGTAGAACGTCGAAAACGGAGTCCGTATGCCTCCTGGGCGTCGGTTTTAAGGTGGACTGCTCCTGGACTCCGAATTGAACTCGAGCCCGAGTTGTAAACTGTTTCCATCTACTTGTGGACGTCCCAGGTGGTTCTCCATGCTCCCAAGGCCTCCTTCCTTCACTTGTTGATCTTTTCCATTATTCCTAATAACAATTAAATCATCACATAGCAATCTATTCTCAAACTCACATGCAAAAGAAGTTAAGAACGAATTCACCTGCTGATTTAATAACCGTGCCCGTGCTCTTGTGATTGGTCCTTGCAGTTCAATGCGCGTCTCTGCTGTTGTGATGTCCTCATCAAGAAGGATATCGGACTAGTTCGTTGTGATATCGGACTTGTCCGATTTCGTGCAAAGCTATGAAGTGCTGAGGACTAGTCCGCCCTAGGGAGGACTAGTCTGATCTTAGTCAGAAAGATATCGGACTAGTCTGTGGTGATATCGGACTAGTCCGGTATGTGTAAACATGTACTGTGCAGACAAGTCCGCACTAGGAGGACTTGTCCGATTTTGGACAGAGAGAAATCGGACTAGTCCGGGGTATATCGGACTAGTCCGGGGTATTAAAATTAGCTTGAGCTCTTGGGGTCTGTTTCTCCAACACACTCCATACACAAAGAGTATCATAATCATTTTTTAGCTCCTTTCAACTTGATTTCTCACTATCCCTTCTTTTTGCGCTTTCTTCATGATTTCATTAAAACCTGCGCTCATCTAAACAATTTAGTTAGGATCTCATTTGCTTGTTATAAATCAACCAAAACCCACAAGGGATGCCTATATGCACTTTCAGGAGGACCTTGGTTGTTGAGGCCATCGGCTGCGGCTACAACCAGATGTTCCACATCAGCACGCCACTGCTCCATCGCACCGTGAGGTACTCCTAGTGGTGGTGGACGTTGGAGAAGAGTACGCGCAGCAATTAGCGCGTTCTCAGGGTTGTTGTGCATCGATGCAATGTCCGATGCAGAGACCCCATCCTGCTGTCCAGCATTGTTAGCCAGAGCAAGTGATGGTGGTGGTGGTGGTGGTGGTACGACGCCCGCTGAGACAATAGCACCTGTTGGCTGTTGCACGTTGGAGGGATTCCCTCCAGCAGGTTGCTCAGTATTGCCGTTGGATGATCCTGCGGCAGAATTCAGCATCTTGAAATCTCAAGGCCCCCCTACTTGGCACGCCAAATGTCGAAGTGTGTGATCGACACTTCCCCCAGTACTACTAGATCGTAGCCTGCGGTGGTTCTTGATTGGTTGGGGCGCGCATGAGATTATGACCAAGACAATGACATGAGGAGTTTTACATGATTCGGGCCGCCTGATCGTAACACCCTACTCCATAGGATGTGTGTTGTATGTATGAATGTATGGCGCTTGTGAGCGTGTCAGCTTAGTTGTCCTCTGTAGCGTGCGATGCAACCCTTTTATAGTCCAAGGACTAGCTGTTACATTGTCAGCCTGGCCCGACATGTGGCCCTGGCGGCAGTTAATTGCCTAATACACAATATATGAATATTAAGCGTAATTAACAGTGCGATAATGCGCCTTAATGGCAGCGTAACCATTGTTAAGGGTCCTCTAATCGTGTGTCATTGATATGGCATTAATGACATGCACTCAGGTCTTGTAACTGTAGCTTTAACTGTCCCTTGAATGTCCGCGCCGTTGGAGATCCGCCAGTCTCTTTGTTGCTGTCTCAAGTCTGGTGGCTCGACATGTGGCGGCTCTGGAGCTTCCCGTCGTGGGGAGGTAGGTCCGATGCCACTATACACACATGGCAGCACCGGAGCTTCCCTCTACTGGGGGGTTAGATCCGGGGTCACTATACACGTGGCAAGACCGGAACTTCCCTATGAAGGTAGTTAGGTCCGGCCTTGTGTTACGCATGGCAGTGCTGGAGCTACCCAAACGAGGGATGCGGGTCTAGTGTTGTGTAGCACGTGTAGCATTTGGAGGTCTTCAACTCGGACGGGTGGAACTCCTCGGTGTTTCTAGCGCTATCATGGGGTACCCGGTACGTAGGGTACTGACAGTGACGGTCGCAAATTAATGCATCATTTGCGATGGTTTTTTTGTTTGTCACAAATTATTATAATTAATTAGCGACGACCAGAGCAGTCATCACAAATTGTAGATATCTTATTTGCGACGGTACTTTATAAAAACCAACGCAAATAAGACTTTTCATTTTTTAAAAATAGAATCTGCTACCCGCCTCGATGGCCAGAAACCCACAACATCAAATATAACAAATATATGCACACAACAGCATCACACATATAGCGAGGATCTGAGCCTGGAGCCTGAGCCTAGCCAAAGATGCTTGGGAGGCGACACGACTATGAACCTTACCTCGACAACGTATGCGGAGGCCAAGCTCCACAACCTCACCAGGGGCTCTCCCATACCGTCAAAAGACCGGAGATCGACCCAGACCGATCATGAAAACTCAATTATGACGACCAGAATTGGCACCATGTTTCCCGACAAACTGAGAGTTGAGTACTTCTCCCCCTTCTCTATCGGTAGATTGTTTATTTTATCGCAAAAATAAATTGTTTCCAGCCCGAGTTCGGCCGACCTCGATGATCGGTGTTGTGGTGATAAGTGACAACATGGCTCCCGAGCCCAGATCAAGGTTGTGACATCACCCCCCTGTAGTTGAACATGTACCAAAGGGCACAACATTCACCCCCACGGGCGGCAACTCAGCCTTGAGCATTCCCCATTAATGATCTGGTCCTACGAGAGACCTAGACCAGCATGGACAAGCACAAATTGTCCTCCCCGAGGGAGGGTCCCTACATGGTGGCGAACACCATTGTGGCACGGGAGGCTACCAACTAAACATCATCAACAGCGAAGCCTTCTCTAGCGCGGAGAACATTGGGCATCTTAGGTATTTCTACCCATGAGAACACTAAGTCGTGGATACGACAACAAAGCTATTTGTTTTTACCCACTTCCTTACTTTGATTGTTTTACTTCTCTTTGAAAATGAATGAGCTTTCGGGCTCGAGCTCAGTCGAATCTTTGACCCCAACCTCGACAGTCGGGCTCGGGCAGTGGGCACCCCATAAGCACGGTGTGATGGATTGGCTGAACCAACCTTCCCGCGCCACTGGGGGGTTGTTGTCTGCTGAAGCGATCAGCAGAAAGCTTGAAGCTTGTCCTTTCCAAAACCTTTTCCTCTCCTAAGTATTCCCCCTGCACATTGCAACCTATGGCTAAAGAACTGCGAAAGTTTTAAGCTACGATTTGAACAAGGCACAAGGACAAAAACTAGATGAAGAAAAAATGTTCTTATTGTTAATAGATTTAGAGTCCAATATGGCTTGGTCCATTACATGAAAAGAAGAAAACTACACCATTACATTGCCCAATATGCATGTGCTACTTTGCGCCTTACAGGATCGACAACCTCGGCCTCACGCCCTTCCTTCGAGAGGTCGTTTCTTTCTCGATGACCTCTCACCTCGAAATATGGACTTGACCACAGGAAGACACAGCGGCCGACATATTTACCTATTAAGGCTTGGTTCCCCAATACACGTCAAGGCTTTGGTCATGCAGCCAAACGTTCTGCATGATACGCGCTTGGATCAGGGGCGATAGGATCCTCCACTCAACAAAGGTGACTCCTCCATCTTCAAGCCTCCAGGTGGCTCCTCCGCCTGCCAAGCCTCGCGATGGCTCCTCCGCCGTTGAGCCTTCGAGTGGCTCCTTCGTATTCAAGCCTCTAGATGAACCCTTGCTGGCCAAGCCAACGACGCAAGCTGACTGGATTGTGAGGGAAGAGGCAGGGAGAAAAGGATGGGAGGAACTCAATGAGAGGGAGGAGACGGGCACGGCGCTGGACTATTTATAGCCCGGTTGTGTCAAAATGTATATAAGCACGATTGGAGAGGCATGACTCGCCTTCTCATAACCGACACAGCCATCAAGTTTGGCGGTGATAGTAGACTCCCACTATGCGCCTCGCCTCCTCTTTGAGAATCGCACTAACGTAAAGACCGCGCAACTACACGCGCCTCCTCCTCGCAAACAGCACAACATGAAGCAACATGCTCCCCAATGACTTCCTTGATGCAGAGTTCAAGTCTAGTGGTACCTCGTCGTTGCTCGCAACGCCAGCTACCAGGGCGAGGTAGGGCGGGTAAGTCTCTGTTTTGGGGTTCGATTGAGTTCCGGGTTCGAAGCTAGCCCACGAGGTCCCGAGGCTGGCTAGGACAAACCTGAGTGAGGGATGGACAAATGCGAGATGGCCCTCATACGGAAACTTCAGGGCTAGCAGATATCCTCAACTTCTCCAACATTCTCTATGTGGATCCTAGCTCAGCGAATTAGCAGAAACCCTCGAAGAGTCGGCATCGAGTGGCTTGGGCCCCCGAAAGGCCCAGGATCTGTGTGAGTGTCTCGCACAAGATTTAGTAAAACGCGGGCACCGAGCCTCGACCAGAACAGTTCATCAAAAAAGGATAACTGGTTTTGTTCATCCTTACAAAAAATGGGTGACCGATTTTCACTCGAATCTACCTGCAAGACAACTCAACGATGTCAAAAATTCGTCCACCAAGTAAATTGACACCCATTTCCGAAAAATGAATCAAGTGCAATGTATATGTGCCCAGGATGTTGCTTCACACATACACATCAACATCAGGAATTATAACTAGAATTTAACTTTGTCATGAATAATAAATATATCTTGATTCTATTGTAGTGGAAATAAACTAGCGTAGGCGACTCCAACTCCACAGGCAATCGACAGTAGTACGCACGCCTAGTACTCCATGACGACCTCCAAAATATTTCTTGTAGCTAAATTAATGTGGGAATAGCAAGGGTGAGCACATGTCGTACTCAGCAAGTGCGGGAAAATATGATATGTAGCTAAAAACAAGGACAATAATAAATAATGGCTATTTGTTGAAAAGTACATTTAAAACATGCGAAAGGTATCCTACAATGTCTATGTGAATTAATCTCATCATATCCCAAATATTTACCAATTGTGAGTCCAACAACATCAACTACCATCATATTACATCCATCAATAATTATTCATCCATATATCAAATTCTTACCATCATCGTCAACCATGTTCATTTATCACAACTAAAACCATAACCATAACCAATACCGAATCATAAACCAACCATAACCATCCCAAATTTCCTCTAATCATGTAGGTCATCCAGGTGCTCTTAACTAGGAGCACGACTATCATGATAGTTTTTAACACTCTGCAGAGGTTGTACCACTTTACCCACGAGTACGTGATTTCGTCACTCATCAGCAACTAAAGGAAACCTCCATTATGTCAAAACACTATCATAGGTGTATGGCCAAGAGATCACAAAATAGCCTTTACAGATAGACTACCAGCATATTCAGACCCACTAAAAGTTTCATTGGCGGTGATGCCTCCAACTGAGCACATCCAACCAAGGGCCCCCTCTTGTGCTGTTCGGATCCTAGGGCAGTCCCGCCGCTATTGCAAACCTAACCGACTCCCATTCCCCACTCATCCAAATGGTCCGAGTCGATGTTGGTAATACTCCTAATTAATTGACTAAGCTGCACCCATACTTGGCCTTGTGGTGGCACTGTTGTCCTGGCTTATTCTCGCATGAACCGGTCCTTAGATCCAAGGCAAGCAAACCACCATATCATGCAACCCAATCCACAAACCATGCTTGTTTAGATCTCCCAAGTCTCATGTTACCAGTTAACCATGTTCACAATTCTCATCATATACATGTTCATTAATTCATAATTAATCTCTTTGGTTGTTGTCCCATCCCAATTAATTAGAGCGAAGCAAAAGGGTAAAAATCCCTTCCTGATACTCTATAATTTATTCCAAGCGACAAGGATGGTGATACAAGACTAGTAAACTCTTACTTTGGGTTTTCCATCAATTTGACACAAGCATGCAGTTTTGCAAATAAAACATTTAAAAACAGAATCAAAATGATCTAGGATACTTGCCTTAATATTCCGCAACCTGATGGCTCAAGCAATTCAAAGTCTTGCACATGAAGATCCTCGGATAATCGCTTCTCGATTGTAACCTGTTGAACGATCCATCTACTCGCAATCAAGCACATACACATACAAACATACACAATAAATGCATTGCAAACACTAATCAATATGCAAAATATGGATGCATGCAGGAAATATGTTTTTATTAATGCTAAATAAATTTCTATGGCTTTTTAATAATTTTCGATAATGATTTCCTATTTATTTGAGCAAGTTTGGAATAAATTACAAATAATTCAGAGGCAAAATATTTATTACACGATGTTAAATAGGCTGAAAATATTATTAATAACCTTCTAGAATTTATTCTAAATTTTGTAGAATTTTTCTGGATTTAATTGTATACCTTATGAATTAACTAGTCTTAATCTTATTTATTAAATCTGAAAAACAGATTAAATAGTACTGAAAATATAAAATTTGGTCAAATCTAGAATAACATAATTATCTTGTATGATTTAATCTAATATGTAAGTTTCAAGTGATTTGAGATGATTTGGCGATAATTAATGGACATATGAATAAATTTAACCCTACACATTGTGTAATTTTAGTATTAGATTAATCCTTGTCACTTAGATATAAACTGTAAAACCTACCATAGATGCAGCTGCTTCGAGGGTTGTCAGACGGAAGCGTAGTGTTGATGCAGTAGATGGCGCAGCGATCCTCCGGCGGCACGACAATCTCAGGCGGATGGTAGCTCCTTCTTTCATTTCCTTCTTTTCTCCTCCTCCCTGTCGTGGCCTTTCTTTTCTTCTCCTAGCAGCTAGAGTTTCCTCTCTTTTTTTTTCCTATCGTAAGCAACTAGAAGAGCGCTGCTATCTCTACGTACGTGGACGGCTGGAATTTAAGTAGCATGATGCATCAGAACCTGGGCTTCGGTGCCTTAAATAGGCAGCAGACATGGCCGAACCTAGAGTCCCGTGCGGCTACAGGAGGCCAATACCCGCTCGGTTATGGCAGGGTTCTAGTGAGAGTAAACTTCCAAGGAACTTCCAAAGCTTTCCCCAGAAACTTTCAATGTTTCCCCCGGGAACTTCCAAAGCTTCCACCGGAAACATTCAAAGCTTACACATGAAACTTCTAAAGCTTCCACCGAAAACTTTTAAAGCTTCCCTCGGAAACTTCTAGAAGGTTCTGGAAACTTCTGGAAGGTTCCAATTTTTTCTTTATAGATTGTGTGTGTGTGTGTGTGTGTGTGTTTTCTTTATTTTATTTTTCCTCTTGGCGTCCGTGCAGCTTGGCCATGTTTCACTTTTTTGTTTCATTTTTGTTTCTAATTTTTCTATATTTATTTTCATTCATATTCATTATGGCAATTTATTTTTAGTATATTTATTTTGGTAATAAATTTCTTTTAGCTTATTTATTTTTTTAATAAATCTTCAATACATGAGGATGAATGCAAAATGCAAGATGAGATGCATATATTTTATATTTTTCTTTATCAAAACAATTTCTTCCTATTATTAAATTCTAACTTCCTATCAAATTTTAATTCGCCAAAGTTTGAAAATTGGGATGTTACAATTCTACCCCCTTAACATGAATCTCACCCTCGACATTCGAGTTGACAGAGAAGAGATTTTGAAATAAAACTGCAGTTCTTATTTAAATTTGAATTAGCCAAATTTTAAAAATTGGGTATGTTACAAAAAATTCCTGACCAGCTCGCCCCTTCTGGGCCCCGAACAGCTTGCTCGGGGCTCGCCGCAGAGCTCGGTAATCGCAATCAAGGGCGACACCCTACCGTTCTGACCCTGAACCTCTTATCAAATGTAATGAAGACACCAACTCATATGTTTTGACTTCTTTTCCTCAGGGAATATGCCATGATGTACCAGCCTCCGACCGGTCAGACTACTCAGTCAGAGCCTCGGGGGCTACTAACAGGGTTTTGTACCCCAAATACAAGAAGGCATGGATAAGAAAACCAAGCCCCTACCACCATGGTTGGAACAAGCTTGGCCAAGCTCGAACTTTGGTCCGACATGGTATATTTGAAAGTTGCCTAGAGGAGGGTGGATAGGCTAAAACCTGAAATTTTGCTTAATAAAATTTGATCAGATCACGGAGTGCATACTAGTATGGCCTGGGGGCAGACTAGTCCGGTCAGGTTTGTTGAAAGAATAAAAGGTCAAATTTTTCTTGTGTTTTTTAGGATCTACTTAATGCAGAATATAAAGCAACAATCTAGCAACCTAGAATAGTAATTGCACGAAGGTGGAACAACTTAAACTAGGTGGATCACAAGAACTTGACGAAGAACGCGAAGAACCCCAAAGGTGATCTAACGAAGAACGAGGACAAATCGAAACAAGAGACACGCGGATTTATCCTGAGGTTCAGCTCCACGAATGTAGGATTGAAGAGCATGTGAAAAGCTACCAGAGGGGGGTGAATGGTAGATTTAGAACTTTTTCAACGGAAGCAACAAAAACCCCTCAGTAGAAAATTAATCTATTAAAAAATCGTGTGTGCGACTAATGTAAATGTGATCAATTGTGAAAAAAACCAGTATAGATTGTGGAGAATCAAGTCACGAAGACGTCACAACAAGAATCACAAAAATCCGTCGAGAGAAACTCAAGTTACAATTGAAAGATCGAACAAAGGTCAATCTGGTCTACCCAAGAAAAACAGTTCTGGAACACTGCAAAGAAACTCGTGTAGATCAGAAATCACAAGTCCAATGATCATGAAATTTTTAGAGATGATATATAATCAAGTTTTCAAGACAACCCAAAAAGAATCATATCAATTGGATCTGTAAAACTCAAGGTATGATAAAATCACCGAAGCAAGATAATGATGTGCAGAAACTCAACAAGAAAGACTTGACGAAAACAAGTCGGATGAACAAGACACGAAAGTTCCTTCACACTACAAATTTTATTGATCATGTGAGACCTATGTGTGCTGAATACACTGGCTTCTACTGAATACATTAGCTTCAATGATATAAGTTCTCAAATTCTGCCAAAATATTCTTTTTAGCAAGGTCCGACTCTAGCTCCGAGCTTCTGCAAGGCCCGACAATAGGTCTGACTTGCTTTGTCAAGTCCAACATGTTTTGAGTAGCTCCAGTGAGCTTTGTCTTTAGCTTCGACATGTCTTTGATAGCTCCCACATGTCATTGTTAAGCTCCGATATGTTTTGCTAGGTCCGACTTATGTTAGTTAGCTCTCACATGTTTTCTAGCTCCGGCTTTTGGGTTCACTAGTTCCGACCAGCTTTGGTAAGCTCCAGCGCTAGGTTGTACTAGTTTTGGTAAGCTTTGGCGCTAGGTTGTACTATCTTTGGTAAGCTTCGACGCAAGCTCCGGTTTAGCTTTGGCAAGATTCAGAGCTTGATCGCAATGTTTCTGTTTTACTGTGAATTGTTTCAAACTTGCTTTACATTATTGAAAAGATTGCTTAGTATTCATGTGCTAAGTTTTTGGTGCGTTTTCGTTGATATGGCTGATATCATTTTATTGTGGTTTTGCAACATGCTTATCTGAGGTGCTCACATAAGGTGTTGTGGCTTCGGAACTAACGAGAGTCAAGTCAAGGACTTGTGCTCAGAAGTATTGGTTGTTTATTCATGTGCAGGTGTTGCTTAAGTTCAAGACATGGCTGGTGACAGGATCCATTGAACCAGTCTTAAGGAGAAGATGAGGTTCAACAACCAAGTTCAGGAGGAATTATGGTTGAGTTGATCAGGAGGTTGTGCAGCATGTTTGAATCAAGAACAATGCATATAAAGTTATCATGGACATCGTTGGAAGATATTTGCACATATGCATGGAGTGCATAGATGTGGATACATGGTTCTGAGGCGTGATGAAGAGATGTGGACATAAAGAATTGTCGGAAAGGTCCAACCGACTAGGTTATGGACTCAGGCTGCGACTGAGTTGTGTTTGACTCAAATATGGAATGTTTTGAGTTGGTTATGATAGGATTTCATGTGGGTCACGAATTTGAGTTGTTTTAGGAATGTGGGATACATTCCTACGGTGTCTGTAAGTCTTAAGATTGCTTCTATCTGCGTATAGAAGAGTCTTGAGCAGTTATAGAAAGTTTCGATTCGTGAATTGAGTAGGATTAGAGTCCTAGTTGAGTTTGGGTTGGCCTAAGGGCTGGTTAAATAAGCAAGGGAGGCCAGAGCTCGTGGTGCACAACTTTGGGGCTGTTCCTCCTGTGTTTTGATCAATAAAATTTGTAGTTTGAAGGAACTTTTGTGCCTTGTTCGTCCCACTTGTTCCAGACAAGTTTTTCTCGTTGAGTTTTCAGCATAGCACTACCTTTCTTCAGTGGTTTTATCATAACTCGAGTTTTACAGATCAAATTGATGTGATTCTTTTTTTGTTGTTTTCACAACTTAATTATCTATCATCTTTCAAAATTTCACGGTAATTGGATTTGAGGTTTTTGATCTACACGAGTTTCTTTGCAGTATTGCAGATTGATTTTTTACTCGGTAGAACAGATTGACCTTTGTTCGATCTTTCGATCGTAGCTTGAGTTTCTCTCGACAGATTTGAGTGATTCTTGTTGTGTCGTATTCGTGACTTGATTCTCTCTGATATGTATCACTTTTATCACAGTGAAACACGTTTAGATTAGTCTCACACACAATTTCTTTAACGGATCATTTTTCTTTCGAGGGGTTTTCATTGCTTCCGCTGAAAAAGTTTTAATCTACCATTCACCCCCCGTCTGGTAGCTTTACACGTGCTCTTTGATCCTACAATTAGTACCAGAGCCACGGTGCTCTAATCTTTGTGATTTGCACGTGTTTTAACTAATCATTATGGAGAAATACTCTGCCAAACCTTATGTGTTGAGTGGTATTGATTTTCAAGTTTGGAAGGCACGTATGGAAGCTTTCATCCAAGCACAAGGCTTCGCAATATGGGAGAAGGCGTACAAGCCTTACAAAGTGCTGTCAAACAATCAAGTTACATCTACAAATCTGAGAGATGTCGACAACAACAACAAGGCTCGGAACTTGATCATACAAGGATTAATTCAAAGCGACTTTGATCGTGTTGCACACCTACGATCTGCATACGATGTGTGGAAAGCACTTTGCGACTACCACAAAGGGTATAACACGATCAAGGAGGTAAAAAAATATATGTTCAAAAAGGAATACATGCATTTTGAGATGCAACTCGGTGAGTCCATTGATGACCTCTTTGCTCGCTTTAATAAAATTCTCATCAACTTGCGTAGCATCAATGTTAATTTTTCAGATGTTGAAAATGCTAGGCAATTACTAAGTGCATTAGACATGTCAATTTGGGAGATGAAGTCACACCCATTTGTGAATCTACTGTCATGAGTACACTTACTTTAGATGTACTATATTCTAAATTGAAAACTCATGAAATTGACATAATCTCACATAAGAACCCCATCAAGTCTCTTACGTTTGTTTCTCAACGTGATATGCCTAGTTCCGACCAATCTTCATCCTGTGATACACTTGATTTGTTGTCCTCTCTAACCCTTGAACAGATTGAGGAGTTTCCAGAGGAGGAGCTAGTACTTCTCTCTACTAGGTTCTCAAAAGCATTGCAAAATGTGAGAAATAGAAGGAGAGGAAGTCCAGACCTCAACGATGTTTCAAATGTGGTAAGACAGTACATTTTCATTCAGATTGCCCTAACCTTTCAGGTCTTACTTCCCGGGATGAAAAGCAAACAAGGACGAAGCACTCCTCTGCAAAAATATACGAAGAAAAAGAATGGTTTTACAGGACGTCAATTGGTGAGCAGTTTTATCTCCGCACTTCAAGAACTTGGCTCAAGCTATCTGGACATGTGAAGTGACAAAGATGAAGATGATTTGGCAAACTTGTGCTTCAATGGCGAGCAAGTCAAGATCAAGTACGGAGGAGGCTGAACACCACAGCGACAATGAAGAGGTATGTCCTACTTGCGAAGAAATCTGTGATCCTATTTCTCGTGCCACTATTATAGTTAAGAAAAAGGATAAAAAGCTTAGGGATAGTGCTACTTAAATTGAATCACTATAATATAAAATCAACCGTTTAAAAACTTTGATTCCTAGTGATGATGCATGTCCCTCATGTGATTTAATATATGAGAATTGTCCTCATTAAGAAGTGCGCACACCTCCACACTTGATAAACTGAGTTAGAAATTGAAAAGAACAGAGAGCTTGCTACACTTAATAATAAAAACTTGAAAAATGCTAGCTGTTCTACAATGGATTTGCATTGTTCTACTTGTGATGATCTTCATAAGAAACTACAAGATGCTATGAATGAAATTTCTATAGAACAATGCTTTACATTCTCATGAAGTTAAATGTTGTTCCAATTGCAAATTAAAAGGAAAAACTTCATGTGAAAATTGTATTGATCTGTCCAATAAAATTGATGACATGCATAGAACATTAGATCAGTTTTGTAATGGGAGTAAGAAACTAAACTTGCTGCTGAATTATTCCAAGTCTTGCAATGATAAAACTGGTTTAGGTTTTGATTATCATGCTTATGCTAAGGCACATCCACCTAAAATTGTAAAGTCATTAGGAAGTGGTTTGATTCAAACAGTTCCTAAACAAAAAGAGGTGGTTTTCAAATCTGCAGGAGTGTTGTCTCATTCGGTTTCAAATAAAAATGTTGCTTGCTCATCTAGACATGAACACAAAGTTAAATTTCATTGTACCTACTGTGGTAGAGATGGTCCTGTCATAGATTTTTGTTATAGACTAGCTAAACAACACAAAAAGGAAATAATGATTGCTAGATCTCATAACTTTCATGGTAAATCTGCTATGCATGCTAAACCTAGAATTAGAAACATGCAACCTGCTTTAATGAGTCAGAAATTTGAAAAGGTAGCCTCCAGACCTTCTGCCAAAAAATCGATCCCGGACCTTCTGTTGTTCCCTTTGGAACTTCAGTGTTTACATCCGCAGAATCAGCTTTTTCTTCTGGAACTTCTGCGTTCACCTCCGGAGCTACTGATTTTCGTGCTAAACAAGTACCAACTTTCAAATCAGTGGTTAAAATCAGAAATCCTCAAGCTTTGGCACATAAACCTACTATTTTATCTCAGCTTTCGTGTGTTTTTCCTGCTGCACGTCGTGTGACTCAGTACTGGATTCCTAAATGCCTTTTGACTAACCCCAGTATTGAGTCATCGACGTATTGTGCCTCTATGTAGGTTACACACTTGAGGAAGGAGAACATTTGGATTGTGGATTCAGGTTGCTCACACCACATGACCGGTAACAAAGGATGGTTCTCCTCCCTCTCTTTTGTGTCACGTTTAGAGAATGTTACTTTTGCCGATAATTCTTCAACTCCTATAATTGCTAAGGGTTCGGTAAGAGTAAATGATCACTACACTTTGAAGGATGTGGCACTTGCTAAAAATTTGAAATACAACTTGCTTTCTATTTCACAACTACTAGATGAAAATCTAAAAATTATTTTCACTAAAAATTGCTGCAAAGTTGTAAATTCAAATAGTGAGCTTATTTTTAACATGTCACGGTTTGGAAGAGTTTTTAAAGCTGATTTTGATATGTCTTCCTCTAAGCATTGGTGTCTAGTTGCTAATGATTCCAAAGATTTATATTTTTGGCATCGTAGACTTGGTCATGTAGGCTTTGATAATCTCACGCATGTTAGTGCATTTGATCACATGTGTGGGTTGCCTAAGCTTAAAAAGAACAAAGAAATTGTGTGCACATCTTGTAGACATGCTAAGATGGTTGCAGGTTCATATACTCCTCTCACAATAATCATGACAACTGAACCGGGTCAACTTTTGCACCTTGACATCGTAGGACCTTCACGTGTTCAATCCTTCGGAGGTAAATGGTATGTTCTTGTGATTGTTGATGATTATTCTAGATACTCTTGGGTTTACTTTATGACATCTAAGAATGAAGCTTTTAGTCACTTTAGAACTTTATTTCTTAGATTATCAATTGATCACCCAGGATCTTTAAAAGCAATTAGAAGTGATAACGGAACCAAATTTAAAAATCAATCTTTTGATCACTATTGTGCTAAAAATGGAATAGATCATTAATTTTATTCACCATATGTACCTCAACAAAATGGTGTTGTAGAAGGAACAGAACAGAACCTTAGTTGAGATGGCTAGGACTATGCTTGATGAATATCAAACTCCTAGGAAATTTTGGGCTGATGTGATTGCAACCGCCTTTTATGTCTCAAATCGTGTTTTCTTGCGCGCTAAGCTAGGTAAAACACCATATGAGCTCCGGTTCGGACATAGGCCTAGTGTTACACACTTTCGGGTCTTTGGTTGCAAATGCTTTGTTAAGAAACATGGTAATCTTGATAAATTTGAACCTAGATCCATTGATGGCATGTTTCTTGGTTATCCATCTCATACTAGAGGCTACCGTGTGCTTTTACTTGACACTAACAAAATTATGGAGACTTGTGAGGTGTATTTTGATGAAGAGATCCATATCCCCAGGGGAAGAGAATTTTCTTTGAAGATGAGGAAGAAGTGGTGCTGCTGCCCGAAAATTCAGCAGCTAATGACATTGTTCCGGCTCTTGATTTCTATTCACAGCCAGCACAGACGACCACCATTGCTGGTCCAGATCCTCCTCAAGTCACAAGCCCATCGATTTGTGATGAACATGAAGAAGAAGAAGAAGTTTGTGAAGTGTCCACTCCCCTCTGGATTCTCAAAAGTCATCCTCCACAACAAATTATTGGAAGCTTGCACGAACGAGTCACACGGTCCAAGTTTTGCGATCAAAACTCTCATGCTCATTCTACTTTTGTTGCTTCTTTTGAACCCAAAGATATATCACACGCACTCACTAAAGAATCTTGGATTATTGCCATGCAAGAAGAGTTAGAAAATTTTGAAAGAAATAATGTTTGGAAACTTGTACCTCCACCTCAAGGTCACACTTTAATTGGAACTAAATGGGTGTTTAAAAATAAACAAAGTGAGGATGGGGTTGTGGTTAGGAATAAGGCTAGGTTGGTTGCTCAAGGTTTCACTCAAGTTGAAGGTCTAGATTTTGATGAAACTTTTGCTCCTGTTGCTAGATTAGAAGCCATAAGAATTTTGTTAGCTTTTGCTGCATCTAAAGGTTTTAAGCTTTATCAAATGGATGTTAAAAGTGCTTTTCTTAATGGCTACATAGATGGGGAGGTTTATGTCAAACAACCACTGGGTTTTGAAAATTTAGATTTTCCTAATCATGTTTACAAACTGTCCAAAGCCTTGTACGGTCTCAAACAAGCCCCTAGAGCATGGTATGATAGGTTAAAAACATTCTTACTTGAAAAGGGGTTTACCATGGGCAAGGATGATAGAACTCTTTTTGTTCTTAAGCATAGCAATGACTCATTATTCGTTCAAGTGTATGTGGATGATATTATATTTGGTTGTGCTTCTCATGATCTTGTGTCTATGTTTCAGCTATGATGATGTGGGGACCAGAATCCCGACCGCAAGGATCTCATTGGGTGGTGTCGTGCGATGCGACACCCAACAGTATACAAGGATAGAACGAGAACAAATTTACAATACCAAGTCTTTATTAAAAAGCACAGCGGAAGTTTTTAAAATACCAGCGGAAGGGAAAAGAACTATACATCATAGCTACGCTCTCAGCACTAGCTATGCAAAAGCAAAGTCATCCATGCCCTGGATACTTCGCACTAGCAACACACAATTCACTGCGGCGTGCAGGGTTCCCACTCGGCTGTAAACCCCGGAGGGGGTGCAGCCTCATCATCAAACATGTCATCAGTCGTATAATCTGCAAAAACTCGTTAACTGCAAACGTGAGCATAGGGCTCAGCAAGACTAACCCGTCTCACTAGTCATATGCAAGGGTGAACACTAAATATTGGTAAAGTAAGCATAAGGACTCGCCTACAAGTGGGTCCTTATAGTCATGTTTTAATTAGCATATGACATTCTTCAAGCACGTCACATCATAGACTCCATAATCAAACAAGAAACGCTTTGCCGATGATATGACGTGCACAAAGCACATAATGCTATAACAGGTAAAGTATGGGGAAACTGTAAACTTTTAATTGTACTATCTCTAAGCCAAACAAGGTTGTCAAAGCAATTTGTAAACCAATATATCATATTCTCCTGACTTCTTTAGTATTTACTACGTCATGGCACAGTGAACAAGTGGTACTCTATTACCGCAAGGGACGGTGATTGCAATCAGGACATACCCGGAACAACACGACACATACGCACATTCAGAAATGCCAGTGAGTACTTTCAGAACTACCTACATGACAATTCAATACTAGTCGTATATGGACACCTTTCACTAAACACTCGAATGTCGAACCGGTCGATCTGTCACGAGCAGGAGGTCACTGCGTGGGGCGTACTCTAACGTGCCCACCAGCTGATTTACACCTTGCTGCCCTCAACCCACACCTATAAAACGGAAAGGAATGCCTCGACAAACCAGTATCAAGCTACGTCAGTTTACTGGAGCCCATTCCTCTAGTATGTCGCCGGTACAATTCAAGCTTGTCCAGCAGGACCGCATACGAAATGGTCCTCAACCGACACAAGCAGGGCTACTCATGTGAGACCACGTCTCGCTGCATCCTACCCACTGCTCGGTCTCAATTTCATATTCATAAACCATTTTCTTATTCCAGAATCTCCCGTGTAACAAAATTCCTATCTCGCGAGTAGATTCCAACTACTCGACTTCTATCGAATTCCTATGAGCATAAGCATAGGAGTATCTACTCAACAGGCCGTAGACCTACCCAAGACTCCATAGGATTTGTGGGCCATGCAAGTGGATATCAAACACCTTAAACGTAATGCACAATCATCTGAAGACGTAAGGTGAAATAAAACTGCAAAAACACTATAAGGAACTTAAATGCAAACGGGGGCTTGCCTGAATGCGAGTCTGAGCCTATGTTAGTTTCTGGCAGCTGGACCTCCAAAGCTTCCGGCTGATCCTCAATTTCAGCTACTACACGATATGCATATACTAGGTATGAATGATTTTGAAAATAATTAATATGCTTGAGGTAGTGTGAATATCCTAGAGTAAAATAAGATAATTATCTTAATTGGCTTTGGGACTTTTATGGTAGATACTAGTGACTATAAAGAAGACTCTTGCAAAGAACAGGAGATGATCAAGTAAGTTTGTTGTTCTTAAAAATTATAGTAAGCAATAATCTTCTCTAAATTTTAGTTGACATTTTTGGAGACGTATCATGGCTACCAGGGGTTGATCATGTAGAGGGGGTCTCACTGGTTCTAGGAAAATTTGTTTCACCATTTTCTAAGCCTCCTACAGGGAGACATTTATTTTTCAAATTTGGGTAAATTTCTGGAAATTGATTTTCCATTTTTTTCTCAATTTATACTACATAGAGAATTGGAATATTTATCAACCCAGTATTTTAAGTCCAAAAAGCTTGAAACTTTTACTGGAGATCAAGAGTATTAACAATAGTGTTCTGACCAAAACTAGAAATTTTCCAATTAACAGAACTGTGGGAATAAATTCTTTAAGAATTTTGCTAATATGAATTATGGAGAAATTTATATGGCTTTTCATACAAATCCAAGTGTGCCACTGGACAGTATTCTTCATGCTGGTTCTAACAAATTTATTTGGGAATTGTTGGATAATTCTACTGGAAGTTATGGATCTTCTAAGTTTGGATTGAATCTGGATTTATTTTTCTATATAAAAATTCAAATAAAGGGTCCGGTCCCACTTCATTTGAATCAGGCCAATCAGAACGGAGCCACAACGGGAGCCAAGGGGTTAACCCGTGTTGTCATACTGGATCCTTGTCCACAACTGATCCCACGCAAGAGGGGTGTCGTTGACAGGTGGGACCCGCACCTTCGTCTACCTCTAGACGTGGCGGCGCCTCTCACCGGAACCGCGGCGGTGCTTTGCCGGACTTAGGTTTGTCGACCTCCTTTCGGCTTTGCCGTGACCGCTCAACCATAAAATCGACCGCGCAAGCCAACGGTGGTGTCCAATCACGTTGGCGATGGCCAGAGACGGCGGCGCGACGGTGACAGCGGAGCTAGGGTTTCGGCCTTCGTCGGAAATGCTCAGAAATGGCTCAATAGGCTCGGGAAAAGGTAGGAAAGGTTCCTGGGAACACCAGGAGTATGATTTGGGGGTTAGATTGGGGGACATCGCCAGCAAAGCTAAGCTCGACGGCGAGATACGGTTTTTCAACCGGCGGCCGTGAAAACTCAAAATCCAACCTCGTCTCTCGATGTCTTCCTCTCAATTTTTTTGAAGTGATGCGCTAGGATATCTAGGAGATAATACCTTATTGGATTGATAAAGCATTGTACATAGAAACAGAATTTAACCGATAATCTAGTGATATCGGTATGAACTGTTTTGGGGAAAACTTGAGATAAGGGAGCTAGGAAGCACGATAGTGGCTAAAACTTCACAAGAAGCATCTAGGTACCTTTGCGCACCTTATTGCTTCAAAGAGGGAGATGGAAACATGCTTGAAGTGGTCTGTCCTCGTGGAACAGAAAGTTCCCCTAGCGGCTTCACCCGCGAGCGCCGAGGAAACTTCGAAATACTGCACATATAAGCAGGGAATCAAACAAAAGACTGGATGGGAAGGAAGAGCAACTAGTTAAGACACCTTTTGCTGTTGGAAGCACCACAAATCCTTGCATCGTTGGGCTGGCGCATCACAAATGGCGGCGGCGATGCGGTGCAGTGGCGGAAATGGAAAAACATAGGCGAGTGCGTTGGTGTGTGTCCACTTCGACCGAGGGAGGGTTTAAATAGCTCGGGGAGGAGTAGGAGGCACGCCATGAAGCAGGCAGATGAGCAGCTCCGTGGTGCCTTGCATGCGGCACGGTGTCGAGCAGAGGAGCGCCGGAAAACGGCGTGCAGAGCAGCCCGAGTTTGTTCCACTGACTGGTGGGTCCCACGACTCTTATCCCTGCCCCTTCTCTACAAACTTCAATTCCCTTACCAAAATTGGTCCAAAAATTCTAGATTTTTGTGGGGAGGCTCAAATAAATATCTGGAATTTGATTCTGCAATTGGATTTCGAATTGGAGCAAGTTCCAATTGAATTTCAAATTTGAATTTGAATTTGGATGGAATTCAATGGGGTCACTGATTTAAATAGCAAATGAGTTCCAAAAATTTTGAAACTATGAGAATAAGTCAAGCAAGTAATGCTGACCATGATGGTTTGTTCAATTCTTGATGTTCAAATAAGTTGAACAGCATTCAATATTTGAATTCCTAATAGGGTCAGAATTTGCTAAGCGTCTCAAATAAAATAGCAAATGGAGTTCATAATTTTATGAAACTTTGCAGGAAGTCTATTTGGAATATTAGTAAACCATAGAAAAATTTATGGCCTCTGAATTGAATAATTTTGACAGGGCCAAATATACAGTAGTATATTCAATTTGCAATTAATTTGAATATATATTGGGTACCGCATATTAATTTGACCTTGGATCCTCCATTCAAATAATACCAAACTTCAAAGAGAGGTCAAAAGAATTTATCTAAGATTATTGGTGAAGTCCATTCCTCATGTTAATAAAATTTAACCATGAGTGGAATAAAAGATTTGATGAGATCAAGTTCATGTCTCCCACCATAAGTTCATGTGCATAACCATGATGGATCTCCACTATGGTTGATAATAAACTTGTAGATGAACTTTATATGAAGGAAAAAGTGGGATTTTACATTCCTCCCCCCTTAAAAGAATCTCATCCCGAGAATAGAAAAGGAAGGATAAAAGGAAAATATCTGACGAACATATGACGTTAACAAGTCCAGATAGTTGGTTCTAAGATATTCCTCGCTTTCCCACGTTGCTTCATCAGCGGTGTGGTTTCCCCACAAGACCTTGTAGAAATGTAATGTGCGGTTTCCTGTGGTACGAGTCTTCTTATCGACTATCTAGGTTGGATGCTCAGAGTAAGTGAGATCTGGTTGGAGAGTTTCCAAATCCTCCATACGGACTTCCGCTGGGGCCTTGAGACATTTTCTCAATTAATGTGAAACACATTGTGCACCCCAGACAGCAATGTTGGTAGCTCTAGCCGATAGGCTACAGGTCCGCATTGCTCACTTATTGTGAATGGTCCGATGAAACGTGGAGCTAGCTTCCCTTTTACTCCAAAGCGATGAATCCCTTTCATTGGGGATACACGAAGGTAAATGTGATCCCCAATATCAAAGTGAAGGGGTCGACGTCGTTTGTCCACATAGCTTTTCTGGTGAGACTGAGCAACCTTGAGGTTTGCTTGAATAACTCGTACTCGATCTTCGGCTTCCTTTACCAAGTCTATACCATATGTTACTCGTTCACCGGATTCACACCAGTTCAAAGGTGTGCGGCGCTTCTGGCCATAGAGAGCTTCATATGGTGCCATTTGGATGCTAGTCTGATAACCATTGTTGTATGAAAACTCCGCCAATGGTGGATGATCATCCCAATTCTTACCATGGTGGTTGGCACAGGCGCGGAGCATATCCTCTAGCACTTGGTTTACTCGTTTCGTTTGACCATCAGCCTGTGGATGGTAAGCTGAGCTTCAAATCAATTTGGTACCCAGAGATGTGTGGAGCTTCTCCCAAAATCGAGCAACAAACAAGGTTCCAAGATCTGATATGATAGTGTGGGGTACTCCGTGTAAGCATAATATCCTGGCAATTACAGCTCTGCATATTTCCGTGCCACATACTTTACATTGACTGGAATAAAGTGAGCCGACTTGGCGAGTCGGTCGACTATCACCCAAATCGAGTCATGTTTGCGAAAAGTGAGAGGTAATCCAACAATGAAATCCATGTTGATGTCCTCCCATTTCCAGGCAGGTATGCTTAACGGTTGTAGTTGTCCGGCTGCTTTTAGATGGTCAGCTTTCACTCGTCGACACGTATCACATTCGGATACATACTTTGCTATTTTCCTCTTCATTCGAGTCCACCAAAATTTCTTCTTAAAGTCTTGGTACAATTTTTTACTCCCCGGATGAATAGAATATTTGGACAAATGAGCCTCGTCCAAAATTTTCTTCCGAAGTTCCACATTGCGGGATACCATGATGCGGTCTTTGAACCAGATGGTACCGTCATCGTCACCTCAGAAACACTTCATTTCTCCCTTCTTCATTCGTTGGCGAATATGCGATATGCCCTTCTCCTCCTTCTGAGCCTCCACAATCTCCTCCCTTATGGTAGGAATGAGGTCTAGGTTGTAGAGCGCCCCATACGCAACCAAGTAGAGACTCGGTTCTTCTTCCTCTATCAAGGTGATAGAAAGGTTATTGATATGGGACTTGCGACTTAGCACATCTGCGACTACATTTGCCTTTTCGGGATGGTAGTGGATTTCAATCTCATAGTCTTTGATTAACTCCAACCATCTTCATTGTCGCATATTCCATTCTTTCTGGGTGAAGATGTACTTCAAGCTTTTGTGATCAGTGTAGAGATGTACTAGGTTGCCCCATAGATAGTGTCTCCACATCTTTAATGCTAGTACCACGGCAGCGAGCTCAAGATCATGAGTCGGATAATGCTGCTCATGGTTCTGAAGCTGCCGTGATCCATAAGCGATCACCCTTCTGTCTTGCATTAATAGGCAACCCAGACCAATTCCAGATGCATCACAATAAACATCAAAGGATCTTGTTGTATCTGGTTGGGCTAATACTGGTGCTATTGTGAGGTGTATTACTAATACTTGAAAACCCTCCTCACATTCCTTTGGCCAGGTATATTTCTTTCCTTTCTTTAGAAGTTTTGTCATTGGTTTAGCTATCTTGGAAAAGCTTGGGATGAACCTTCGGTAATATCCTGCTAGACCCAGGAAACTTTGAACTTCATGCACAGACTTAGTAGACTCCCATTTGAGCACTTGCTTAATCTTGCTTGGATCAACTGCAATCCCTTCGGCGGAGATGACGTGCCCTAGAAATGGCACTTGGTTGATCCAAAACTCACATTTGCTGAACTTAGCGTACAACTTGTGGTCCCGCAATCGCTGAAGCACGATGTGCAAATGTTGTGCATGTTCTTCTTCGGATTTTGAGTATACATGGATGTCGTCGATGAATACCACGACAAACTTGTCCAAATCTGGCATGAATACTGAATTCATGAGATACATGAAATGGGCCGGTGCGTTGGTTAATCTGAAGGACATGACAAGGTACTCATATAATCCATACCTCATCGAGAATGCTGTCTTAGGTATATCCTCTGGTCGAATCCTGATATTATGATAACCAGAGCGAAGATCCATCTTCAAAAATATCCGAGCACCTACCAACTGATCGAACAGAATATCGATACGGGGTAGTGGATACTTGTTCTTGATCGTGACAGCATTGAGTGGACGATAGTCCACACATAGTCTCAATGTTTTATCCTACTTTTCCGCAAACAATGCAGAACAGCCCCAAGGTGACGAACTTGGACGAATGAAACCCTTGTCCAAAAGTTCCTTTAGCTGCTCTTTTAGTTCTGCAAGTTCTTTAGGTGCCTTCTTATACGACTTTCTTGAGATTGGCACTATTCCCAGTACAAGTTCAATCTTAAACTCGATATCTCTTTGTGGTGGCATACCAGGAAGATCTTCAGGAAAAACGTCTGGATACTCACATACTACTGGAATATCTTCAAGTTTACAGGCTTCGGTGTTATCAGCAGTTGGAGGCACGTGGATATTACTCTCAAGAGTGAGAGTTTGGGGAGAGTGGAGCGAAGAATTTAGATATATCCTCCGAGAAATGATGTCAATAATAGCACCATTGTATTGCAACCATGCCATCCCTAAGATGACATCTAACTTCTGATGCTCTAGTATAATGAGAGAGATAGGGTATGTGTTCCCACCCAAATTAAGAGGTACCCTATGGACCATCTTATCTGCAACTACTTTTCCTCGCGGAGAACAAATCATATATGGGGTTTTTGTGGAACAGATAGGCAACTGGTATTGACTGGCATAAGAATTGCTAATAAAATTATGGGAGGCACCGTAGTAAAAAAGGATGACTACGGGATGACCAATGAGAGAGAACGTACCAGTGAGTACAGGTGCGCCTTTTGAAACGTCCTCGATGGTGAGGTGGTGGACGTTGACGGTTCTGGTGGCTGGCTTCTTGGGCTGGTTGCGAGGCTGGTTTGCCCCCTGGTACCATGATTGTCCTTCACTCTGCGGGCAGTCCTTGGAGAAGTGTCCCGTACGTCCACACGTATAACATGTGTACGGGGTCTGACCGGCACGGAATGGAGGACAGAATCCCGATGCACGTGGTGGAGGTAGAGGTGCACGCGGAATCATCCCTCGTTGCTGTTGTGGGCGGAAGCCAACGTTGTTGAATGGGCGACCACGAAACATCGGTGTTTGCAATGGCGGCTGCCATCTCTGGCCGGATGGTGATCGATACACCATGCGGTATTTCTGAGGAGTACCACCTCCGTTGCCCTGCGAAGCACTCCTTTTCTTCTTGTCGGTGAACAGCTCCCTAGTAGCGTCCTCTTGTACGATTGCAGCATTGACCATGTTGTTGAAGCTGCCGCTGTTGAACAAGGCAAGCTTGTCCTTCATCTTGAGGTTCAAACCCCGATGGAAGCATTCCCGCTTCCGATCTTCCGTATTCACTTGATCCTGAGCATATTGGGCCAAGTGGTTGAATAACTTGGAGTACTCGTAAGCACTCCTTCCTCCTTGTTTCAGCTCCATGAACTCTTGAAGCTTCCTCCTCATAACACCGGGAGGTACGTGATAGGCGCGGAACGCCTCCCGGAATTCCTCCCAGCTCGCGGCATATCCGACTGGTCGTGCAGCAAGGTAATTCGCCCACCACGCACCAGCGGACCCTTGTAGTTGTTGGGCCGCGAACAGGGTCTTCTGATGTTCGGTTACTTGTAGCAAACTGATCTTCCCTTCAATGGAGTGGAGCTAGTTGTCCGCCTCCAACGGTTCATCAGCCTCCACGAAGACCGGCGGGTGTGTTGACATAAAGTCCGAGTATGAAATCGGAGAAAGCTGTCGTGGACCCGCATCTGGTCGCTCTCCTTGACGGGACGAATGATAGACCAACGTCCGTAGTAACTTTGTTTGCTCGTCGCGCGAGCCAAGCACTGCGGCGAGAACCTCCGCTAGACTCCTTGGAAGTTCCGGAGGTGGTGGTGGAGGAACTCATTGCTGCGGTGTAGCAGTTGTCTCCTGGGTTGGAGATTCATCCTCACGACCACGACTGGATCCTCCCATTTCAGGCGTCGAGCGAGTACGCGCCATTCTGCATCCAAATGACTTAAAATCAGCACGTGTTTTCTTTCCCTTTATCCATTTTATCATTCAGTAGCACGACTTATTGACAAGGGAATAAGTGCATAACATTCACATATATTGATAAAGTACAAACTTTATACAAGATATATTATCTCATGACCAAGTTTACAGTAGTGTACTCCAAAACGATGGACTCCCCCTACGGAAGTGCATCTCTACCATCGTTGGTCCCCATGAGATGTCATACACATCTTGTCATCTTAGACATAACCACTGCTATTCTTAATATGATACAAACATGGCCACAAAATGAACACGAGCAACTATGAAACTATAAGTTGCCCCGTGATGGCAGAAGTGCTGCCACATCCCACTCCAATATGTCCTACTCGACGTACTCGAGTTCCTCGTGATCTTCTTCTTCGTCGTCATTCGAAGGCAATTGTTCACCTATAATTAGTGGTATATTATGGGCCGGTGGATACATCACTGGTTGCAATTATGCTTCAGCCTCAATCACATTATCCTGAAGTTGTTCTGCCTCATACTCCCAATTCTGAGCTGTCTCAATGGCGGTGTCCCGCTCTTCAGTGACTACTAACTGCTGCTCCTGCTGTTGTTGCACCTCTAACTGACTTGCTTGCAACTCACCACGAGCCTGCTGCAGTTCAGTGCGAGCTTGCCGTTGTTCAGCACGAGCTTTTCGTAGCCTAATGCGAGCATAATGCAGCTGACTCTCGCACTTATTTAGCCGGTGATTTGCTGGAGCTAGGAGCGAACGTAGATACTCGTTGATATAATCAAGGGTATCTCCCCGATCAGTCGCTTCCCGCAAGGCTTCAACTTGCTCCAGAATAATTGTGCCTTGTGTAGAAACCACCATATGGCACGCAGCCGCATACGTCCCAAGTGTCATCGAGGTTGTGTCGCCATACAGTGTATAGGCAGCAACCATACGACACTGCCACTCAAAACCAGCCACACCACGGACCGGAATAAGGGCAAATTGAGTCCCAGCCATGGCATCTTGATGAAGCTCACAAAGCTTCATAAGCGCCTCGCCTGCTGCGATTGCCCAAGTGTCCTCCAAATGAGCCCCCTCGATAGTAACCGAGAAAGGAGCCCATCCATAATGACGTGGACTAGCTGGGATGTCTACCAAGATGGTGCATGACCGAATGCCTCTGTCGATCGTTTCTCTACCCCAACAGCATGGTATCTCGATGAAGCCAAACTGTTGGAGCACTTCCCGCAGCATACTTGGGAAACCCGGATGGCTAGTGCAAGTGGAAAATATCCATCCGTCCGGTAGTAGCATCCTCACATCTGTCATCTATAGAAAAGAATAATGGAACAGTGAGAAGATTTCCAACTCCCAAAAATTTTTAAAGCTGGAGTTGCAATCACAGTCTGTTCCGGCTGACTTCATGTATAAATTGAAATTTTTCATACAGGAAACGTCAGAACCAGGTGTGGGGTTGAATACAAAAGTTGTAGTACACTTTACAACCTTTCCATATTGTACTCATACGGATCCAGGTGATCTAGGGAATAGAATATATACAGGTTTAAATTTGACCCAAATTTTCTGGAAATTTTGACAGAACCTCCCCTGTATATGTGGTGATTTCCACAATTTATACAGGTATATCATGATAATATTTTGAGGTTATGACAAACTAAACATTGTATAACATCAAGTTAAAAATCCATTGGTAAAAGATTTCGGCCATGAAACATTTGTTACATAGGTATAGTGTGCTAATTCTAAACTATGTGCCAACTGTTCAAGTTCTGACCTGCAAGAACCAAGTTTGCAACCATAGGAATTTAACACAGCTATACCAAGATTTAGGCCATGAGTACAACATGAAGTTGATAGAGAACTTGCTAAGATTTCCAGAAATGTATATTTATGACCATGTCACTATTCTGGATCAAAAGCTAGAGCTATCTAAACTTAACAGATGAACTGACTGTTGTTCAACAGCAGCCCTGCAGTTCACTGTTTTGAGCTCGAAATTTGAATTGCCTCCTATTTGAATCAAGAGGAAATTCAAATAACAAAACTGTAGATATGCTTCTACCCTTTTCAGATATATATCACAATAAGCCATAAGATTTTTCTACAGTGAGTTATTGCAAAATTACTGACACTGGTACAATGGTAGGGTTATCTGGAGTAATTTAAGTATACTCCAAATTTCAACGGATTTATCAAGCTTTTCTACCTTTATGGTCAACAGAAAAGTTGTAGAGGTCTTCGAGAAAATTTCATCCATATAGCATACCCCTATGTTTATTCCTAACTAACCAAGATTACAACCTGGTGAAGTTGAGCAAACCTTAGCAAGAAATCAAGAATCTTGGTGCTAACCCAATGTTGAATCAAAACTCATTTTGCGGAGTCCAAACCTACCAGCACCTGATAGTCAGACTTCCCAAGATATAATGCATCCATTTTTGTCGTTTTTGGGGATGGTCAAGTATCAAAGTTGATACCGATGGTACTACATGCCTCACCAAAGAAAATTCTAACCGGTATTTCCGGATACGTTTTATAGGTGGTCCTAGTATCGTTCACTCGCAAACGTGTGCTACACGGGTCACTACCGTAGTCAATGCTGCAAAAGACAAACAGTCCCCTTTCACACCTTCACACCTCAAGGGCGGCACGGGGAAACACGACAGGCAGTCACAATAATATATACAAAAGTAATTGCATACGACTCTGGTGTGAGTCGCCCTCGAGCGATGTCATGTCTCGAGGTACATGGTTGTAATACGTCTGTACAGCAAAGACTCCCATACGAACCGGCTTATACACGCTCGGTCATACGTGTTTTGCATGCTCCCATAGAATATGAATGGTTCTAGAGAGGCATACTATCGGGTTATACACCACCCGACGGGGGCTCCCACTAACTTTGAAGCACGCTGGGGTACCGCGTGTCATAGGTTCTCAGAAACATAGAAAGCTTCAGAGACTCCTATTAACATTTCCGTGCCAAGCCACGGAAAGACTTCCATGCTACCTCTCACATGGTGAGCTTACCGCAATTGATCCACTTACGGTGGCGTACCTTACCTTTTACCTGACGTCGGAGCGTCGTTAAGAATTAATAACATATAAGTTAGTTTAACACCTTTATATCTTATACTAGTGGTACTCCTTATAAGGGCATATAGCTAATTCCTCATTCAAATCCTAATTTTTGAAAATATGCTCTTTTCAAGTACACTATTCCCAACGATGCTCTGATACCATGTCTGTGGGGACTGGAATCCCAACCTCCAAGGATCTCATTGGGTGGTGTCGTGCAATGCGACACCCAACAGCATACAAGAATAGAACTAGAACAAATTTACAATATCAAGTCTTTATTAAAAAGCATAGCGGAAGTTTTTAAAATACTAGCAAAAGGGAAAAGAACTATACATCATAGCTATGCTCTCAGCACTAGCTATGCAAAAGCAAAGTCATCCATGCCCTGGATACTTTGCACTAGCAACACACAATTCACGGCGGCATGCAGGGTTCCCACTCGGCTGTAAACCCTGAAGGGGGTGCAGCCTCGTCATCAAACCCGTCATCAGTCGTATAATTTGCAGAAACTCGTTAACTGCAAACGTGAGCATAAGGCTCAGCAAGACTAACCCGTCTCACAAGACATATGCAAGGGTGAACACTAAACATAGATAAAGTAAGCATAAGGACTCACCTACAAGTGGATCCTTATAGTCATGTTTTAATTAGCACCTGACATTCTTCAAGCACGGCACATCATAGACTCTACAATCAAACAAGAAATGCTTTGCCGATGATATGACGTGCACAAAGCACATAATGCTATTATAGGTAAAGTATGGGGAAACTGTAAACTTTTAATTGTACTATCTCTAAGCCAAACAAGGTTGTCCAAGCAATTTGTAAACCAATATATCATATTCTCCTGACTTCTTTAGTATTTACTACATCACAGCGCAGTGAACAAGTGGTACTCTATTACCGCGAGGGACGGTGATTGCAATCAGGACATACCCAGAACAACACGACACATACCCACTTTCGGAAATGCCAGCGAGTACTTTCAGTAGTACCTATATGATAATTCAATACTAGTCGTATATGGCCACCTTTCACTAAACACTCAAATGTCGAACCGGTCGATCCATCACGAGCAGGAGGTCACTGCGTGGGGCGTACTCTGACGTGCCCACCAGCTGATTTACACCTTGCTACCCTCAACCCACGCCCATAAAATGGAACAAAATGCCTCGACATACCAGTCTCAAGCTATGTCAGTTTACTGGAGCCCATTCCTCCAGTATGTCGCCGTTACAATTCAAGCTTGTCCAGCAGGACCGCACACGAAATGGTCCTGAATCGACATAAGTAGGGCTACGCACGTGATACCACGTCTCGCTGCATCCTATCCACTGCTCGGTCTCAATTTCATATTCATAACCATTTTCTTATTCCAGAATCTCTCGTGTAACAAAATTCCTATCTCGAGAGTAGATTCCAACTACTCGACTTCTACTGAATTCCTATGAGCATAAGCATAGCAGTGTCTACCCAACGGGACGTAGACCTACCCAAGACTCCATAGGATTTGTGGGACATGCAAGTGGATGTCAAACACCTTAAACGTAATGCACAATCATCTGGAGACGTAAGGTGAAAAAAACTGCAAAAACGCTATAAGGAACTTAAATGCAAACCGAAGCTTTCCTGGATGCGAGTCTGAGCCTATGTTAGTTTCTGGCAGCTGGACCTCCAAAGCTTCCGGCTGCTCCTCGATTTCAGCTACTACACGATATGCATATACTAGGTATGAATGATTTTGAAAATAATTAATATGCTTGAGGTAGTGTGAATATCCTAGGATAAAATAAGATAATTATCTTAATTGGCATTGGGACTTTTATGGTAGATACTAGTGACTATAGAGAAGACTCTTGCAAGGAACAGGAGATGATCAAGGAAGTTTGTTGTTCTTAAAAATTATGATAAGCAATAATCTTCTCTAAATTTTGGTTGAAATTTTTGGAGACGTATCATGGCTACCAGGGGTTGTATCATGTAAAGGGGGTCTCAGAGGTTTTAGGAAAATTTGTTTCACCATTTTCTAAGCCTCCTACAGGGATAAATCGATTTTTCAAGTTTGGGTAAATTTGTAGAAATTAATTTTCCATTTTTCTCAATTTATACTACATAGAGATTTGGAATATTGATCAACCCAGTATTTTAAGTCCAAAAAGCTTGAAATTTTACTGGGGATCAAGGGTATTAACAATAGTATTCTGACCAAAATTGGAAATTTTCCAATTAACAGAACTGTGGGAATAAATTCTCTAAGCATTTTGCTTATATGAATTATGGAGAAATTTCTATGGCTTTTCATACAAATCCAAGTGCACCACTGGACATTATTCTTCCTGCTGGTTCTAATAAAATGTATTTGGGAATTTTTGGATAATTCTACTCGATGTTTTGGATTTTCTAAGTTTGGATTGAATATGGATTTATTTTTCTCTATAAAAATTCAAATAAATGGGCCGGTCCCACTTCATTTGAATCGGGCCAATCAGAACAGACCCACACAGGGAGCCACGGGGTTAACCCGCATTGTCATACCAGATCCTTGTCCACAACTGATCCCACGCAAGAGGGGTGTCGTTGACAGGTGGGACCCGCACCTTCGTCTACCTCTCGACGGGGCAGCGCCTCTCGCCGGAACCGCGGCGGTGCTTCGCCGGACTTAGGTGTGTCGACCTCCTTTCGGCCACGCCGTGACCACTCAACCATAAAATCGACCGCGCAAGCCGATGTGGTGTCCAATCACGTCGGCGATGGCCGGAGACGGCGGCGCGACGGTGACGGCGGAGCTAGAGTTTCGGCCTTCGGCGGAAATGCTCGGAAATGACTCAATAGGATCGAGAAAAGGTCGGGAAGGTTCTTGGGAACACCAGGAGTATGATTTGGGGGTTATATTGGGGGGACATCGCCGGCAAAGCTAAGCTCGACGGCGAGGTACGGTTTTTCAATCGGCGGCCATGAAAACTCAAAATCCAACCTCATCTCTCGATGTCTTCCTCTCAGTTTTTGTGAGGTGATGCGCCAGGAGATCTAGGAGATAATACCTTATTGGATTGACAAAGCATCGTACATAGAAACGGAATTTAACCGGTAATCTAGTGATATCGGTATGAACTGTTTTGGGGAAAACTTGAGATAAGGGAGCTAGGAAGCACGATAGTGGCTGAAACTTCACAAGAAGCATCTAGGTACCTTTGTGCACCTTATTGCTTCAAAGAGGGAGATGGAAACGTGCTTGAAGTGGTATGTCCTTGTGGAATAGAAAGTTCCCCTAGCAGCTTCACCCGCGAGCACCGAGGAAACTTTGAAATACCGCACATATAAGCAGGGAATCAATCAAAAGACTGGATTGGAAGGAAGAGCAACTAGTTAAGCCACCTTTTTCTGTTGGAAGCACCGCGATTCCTTGTGTTGTTGGGCCGGCACGTCAGAAACGGCGGCGGCGATGCGGTGCAGTGGCGGAAATTGAAAAACAGAGGCGAGTGCGTCGGTGTGTGTCCACTTCCACCGGGGGAGGGTTTAAATAGCTCGGGGAGGAGTAGGAGGCATGCCATGAAGCAGGCAAACGAACAGCTCCATGGTGCCTTGCATGCGGCGCTGTTGTCGAGTACAGGAGCACCGGAAAAACAGCGTGCAGCGCAGCCTGAGTTTGTTCCACTGACTGGTGGGTCCCACGACCCTTATCCCTGCCCCTTCACTACAAACTTCAATTCCCTTACCAAACTTGGTCCAAAAATTCTAGATTTGTGTGGGGAGGCTCCAATAAATATCTGGAATTTGATTCTGCAATTGGATTTCAAATTGGAGCAAGTTCCAATTGAATTTCAAATTTGAATTTGAATTTGGATGGAATTCAATGGGGTCACTGATTTAAATAGCAAATGAGTTCCAAAAATTTTGAAACTATGAGAATAAGTCAAGCAAGTAATGCTGACCATGATGGTGTGTTCAATTCTTGATGTTCAAATAAGTTGAACAGCATTCAAAATTTGAATTCCTAATAGGGTCAGAATTTGATAAGCGTCTCAAATAAAATAGCAAATGGAGTTCATAATTTTATGAAACTTTGCAGGAAGTCTATTTGGAATATTAGCAAACCATAGAAAAATTTATGGCCTCTGAATTGAATAATTTTGATAGGGCCAAATATACAGTAGTATATTCAATTTGCAATTAACTTGAATATATATTGGGTACTGCATATTAATTTGACCTAGGATCCTCCATTCAAATAATTCCAAACTTTAAAGAGAGGTCAAAAGAATTTATCTAAGATTGTTGGTGAAGTCCATTCCTCATGTTAATAAAATTTAAGCATGAGTGGGATAAAAGATTTGATGAGATCAAGTCCATGTCTCCCACCATAAGTTCATGTGCATAACCATGATGGATCTCCACTATGGTTGATAATAAACTTGTAGCTGAAATTTATATGAAGGAAAAAGTGGGATTTTATAGATGAGTTCAGAATTTGAGATGAGTATGATGGGAGAACTCACGTACTTTTCGGGGCTGCAAATCAAGAAAACCAAGGAGGGTACCTTTGTGCATCAAACAAAGTATACAAAAGATCTCCTAAGGCACTTCAACATGGAAAAAAGCAAGACTCTTCGAACACCAATGGGAACAGCAACAACACTTGAACTTGATGAATATGGTGAACCCGTGGATCAAAAAGAATATTGATGCATGATCGGATCACTTTTGTACCTCATGGCATCAAGACCGGACATACAATTCAGGGTATGTCTTTGTGCATGGTTTCAAGCCTTCCCACGTGCTTCACATCATCAAGCCGTCAAAAGGATCCTCAGGTACTTACATGGAACTCAAGAATTTGGCATTTTTATTCCTTCTTCCTTAACCATTACTTTGAAAGATTTTTCGGATGCTAATTTTGGGGGTTGCAGGATTGATAGGAAAGTACTTCTGATGCTTGTCATTTTCTTGGTAATTCACTTGTTGCTTGGTCCTCTAGAAAAAAAAACATAGTTGCATAATCCATGGCTGAATCTGGATATGTAGCTGCTGCTACTGCTTGCTCACAAATTCTTTGGATTGTTCAAACACTTAAGGACTATGAGGTTGATCTACATAGTGTTCCACTGTTTTGTGATAACACTAGTGCCATTTGCATTGCTAAAAACCCCGTGCAACATTCTAGAGCTAAGCACATTGACATTAGGTATCACTTTCTCCTTGATAATGTTGAAAAAGTAAATATTGTGCTTCACCATGTAGATACCGGAAAACAATTGGCTGGCATTTTTACAAAACCTTTGGATTTCACTCGTTTTTGTTTCATTCATAGTGAAATAGGGGTTATGCATCCTCATGGCTTACATTGAGGGGGACTTTTCAAACTTGAGAAGTCTATGTGTGAATATGAAATTAAAATAATATGAACACAGTATTTCATACATATATGACTTTGTGATTCCTTTTACATGTTGAAAGTTCTTACTACATTACTTGTGTTATATATTTTATAGTTTTTGCCATGTGTAGTAACTGAAATAATTACTTACACTAAATCTGGTCATGGTCAAACTTTCTTGCTGTTTTGATCTTGTTGCATGCTCACAACTAACTTTAATCATAAACATTTAATCAACTCACATGTTGAGTTTTTATTAACAAATATAAATTGAGAAAAGATCAAGAGAATATGCATGCATCGCACTTCTTCTTTTGATATGGCTTATCATTGCACTTAGGTATGTACTTGGAAGAAGTTGTGTATGACTAAAACCATGTCCTCAAGCTTCTGATTGTCAAATGACATAGGCTTCGCTTGGTTGGTTAGAATAAGGCAGATGCACATATAATCTCTTGCAAATATCTTATGATCTAAATTTGTGCTTTGAAAATGATAAAATGCAGCAACAAGTGTCATGCTTTTAGGTTTTCAAATAGTTAAGTTTGTGAGATCATGACTTTCTTAAATTGAAAATTACATTTGATCACTAGCATGGCCTACACTACTTTATGTATCTCATTGATGCGATAGTGTAAGTTACTTGATAGTATGACTTGTATGAGCTTTGTTTATATGTATATGTTATAATATGCTCATAATATTTGAAATTTCTCTTTTGAACCTTGCTGAATACATTGTCAAAGGGGGAGAGATAATAGATAATAATATGTGAATTTTTAAAGATAAGTATGCAAGGGGGAGAAATTGATTACACATTGCACATATTCACAATTGTTTTGGCACGATTCTTCCCAGGGGGAGAATTGGTTTTTTGTCATTTTATTTCTGTTTTACAAAGGGGGGGAAATTGTTTTCAAAACTTTTATTGTGAATAAGCCAATGTTCAGATTTTAAATGGTGTTGTCAATGCATTCATCAAGGGGGAGATTGTGAGACCTATGTGTGTTGAATACATTGGCTTGTACTGAATACATTGGCTTTGATGGTTTAAGTTCTGAAATTCTGCCAAAATACCCTTTTAGCAAGGTCCGACTCTAGCTTCGAGCTTCTGCAAGGTCCGACAATAGGTCCGACTTGCTTTGTCAAAGTCCAACATGTTTTTGGGTAGCTCCAGTCAACTTTGTCTTTAGCTCGGGCATGTCTTTGATAGCTCCAGCATGTCTTTGTTAAGCTCCGATATGTTTTGCTAGGATCGACTTATGTTGGTTAGCTCCGACATGTTTTTCTAGCTCTGACTTTTGGGTTGACTAGTTCCGACCAACTTTGGTAAGCTCCAACGCTAGGTTGTACTAATTTTTGTAAGCTCCGGCGCTAGGTTGTACTAGCTTTGGTAAGCTCCGGCTCAAGCTCCGGTTAGCTTTCGCAAGATTCAGAGCTTGATCGCAATGTTCCTGTTTTTACTTTGAATTGTTTTGAACTTGCTTTACATTGTTGAAAAGATTGCTTAATATTTATTTTCTAAGTTTTTGGTGCGTTTTGGTTGATATGGCTGATATCGTTTTACAGTGGTTTTGCAACATGCTTATGTGACGTGCTCACGTAAGGTGTTGTGGCTTCAGAACTAACGAGAGTCAAGTCAAGGATTTGTGCTCGGAAGTATTGGTTGTTTATTCATGTGCAGGTGTTGCTTGAGTTCAAGACATGGCTGGTGACGGGATCCATTGAACTAGTCTTAGGGAGAAGATGAGGTTCATCAACCAAGTTTGGGAGGAATTGTGGTTGAGTTGATCGGGAGGTTGCTCAGCATGTTTGAATCAAGAACAATGCATATGAAGGTATCGTGGACGTCGTTAGAAGATGTTTTCACGTATGCATGAGTGCATGGACATGGCTACATGGTTCCGAGGCGTGATGAAGAGATGTGGACGTAAAGAATTGGTCCGAAAAGTCCAACCAATTAGGTTATGGACTTAGGCTGCGACTGGGTTGTGTTTGACTCAAATCTCGAATGTTTTGAGTTGGTTATGATAGGATTTCGTGTGGGTCACGAATTTAAGTCGTTTTAGGAATGTGAGATACATTCCTAAGGTGTTTGGAAGTCTCAAGATTGCTTCTATCTGTGTATAGAAGAGTCTTGAGCAGTTATGGAAAGTTTCGATTCGTGGATTGAGTAGGATTAGAGTCCTAGTTGAGTTCGGGTTGGCCTAAGGGCTGGTTATATAAGCAAGGGAGGCCATAGCTCATGGTGCACAACTTTGAGGTTGTTCCTCTTGTTGTTTGATCAATAAAATTCGTAGTTTGAAGGAACTGTTTTGCCTTGTTCTTCTGACTTGTTCCAGACAAGTTTTTCTCGTTGAGTTTTCTGCACAACACTACCTTTCTTTGGTGGTTTTATCATAACTCGAGTTTACAGATCCAATTGACGTGATTCTTTTTTGGTTATCTTCACAACTTTATTATCTATCATATGTAAAAATTTCACGGTCATTGGATTTGTGGTTTTTGACCTACACGAGTTTCTTTGCAGTATTGCGAATCTATTTTTTACTCGGTAGAACAGATTGACTTTTGTTCGATCTTTCGATCGTAACTTGAGTTTCTCTCGACGGATTTGAGTGATTCTTGTTGTGTCGTCTTTGTGACTTGATTCTCTCTGATATATATCACTTTTGTCATGGTGAAACACGTTTATATTAGTCACACACATGATTTATTTAACGGATCATTTTTTTGCCAAGGGGTTTTCATTGCTTTCGGTGAAAAAGTTTTAATCTACCATTCACCCCCCTCTGGTAGCTTTACACGTGCTCTTCGATCCTACAGATCGAAACACAAAAGGAATAGGCCCAAAGTCATGCACCATGAGCTCTATCCTCCCTTGCTTATATAACTAGCACTTAGGCTAACCCAATCCTAACTATGACTCAAATCATACTCAGATTCAGCCGACACTTTCCATATCTGCTCAAGACTCTTCTATACACTGATAGAAGCAATCTTAAGACTCCAAACACCTTAGGAACGTATTCCACATTCCTAAAACAACTCAACTTCGTGACCCACATGAAATCCTATCATAACCAACTCAAATATTTCCATATTTTAGTCTAACCCGACTCAGCCGCAGCCTGAGTCCATAACCTAGTCGGTTGGACCTTTCCGACAAATTCTTTACGTCCACATCTTTTAATCATGTCTTGGAACCATGTAGTCACGTCCATGCACTCCTTGCACTTTTGCAAACACCTTCCAATGATGTCCACGGTACCATCATATGCATTGTTCTTGATTCAAACATGTTGCGCGACCTCCCAATCAACTCAACCACAATTCCTCCCGAACTTTGTTTTTGAACCTCATCTTCTCCCTAGGACTAGTTCAATGGATCCCGTCACTAGCCGTGTCTTAAACTCAAGCAACACCTGCACATGAACAAACAACCAATACTTTCGAGCACAAGTCCTCCATTTGACTCTCGTTAGTTTCGAAACCACAACACCTTACGTGAGCACCTCACATAAGCATGTTGCAAACCTTAGCAAAAAGATCTCAACCATAACCACCAAAACACACCAAAACTTAGTAAAAGAATACTAAGCAAACTTTCCACAGATGTAAATCAAGTTCGAATCAATTCAAAGTAAAAGCATTGCAATCTAGCTCCAAACCTTGCCAAAGCTAACCGGACCTTGAGTTGGAGCTTACCAAAGCTAGCAAGACATAGCGTCGGAGCTAACCAAAGCTAGTTGGACCTAGCGCTGGAGCTTATCAAATCTAGTTGGACCTAGCACCGGTGCTAACCAAAGCTAGTCGGACCTAGACAAAGAAGTTGGATCTAGCCAAAGCAAGTCGGACCTTACATCGGACCTTGCTGGAGTTGCCCAAAACAAGCCGGACCTATCGTCGGTCATTGTTAAAAGGGTGTTTTGGCAGTATTCAAAACTTTTATCGTCATAGCCAATGTATTCGGCACACATAGGTCTCACAATCTCCCCCTTGATGAATGCATTGGCAACACCATTTAAAACCCGAACATTGGCTTATTCACATAAAAAGTTTTTAAAACAATTAAATGAGAAAGAAAATTCAAAACAAATATTTCTCCCTCTATACATACTTCTCCCCCTTTGTAAATCAGAAATAAAATGAGGAAAAAAACAAAAATTATCCCCCTGTGAAGAATCATGCCAAAACACTTGTTAATGTGTGCAATGTGTGATCAATTTCTCCCCCTTTGACAATGTATTCAGCAAGGTTCAAAAAACAAATTTCAATTGTTATGAGCATATTTTAACAAATACATATAAAACAAAACTCATCCAAGTCATACTATCAAGTAACTTACACTATCACATCAATGAGATACATAAAGTAGTGTAAGCCATGCTAGAGATCAAGTGTAATTTTCAATTTAAGCAAGTCATGATCTCAAAAACTTAACTATTTCAAAACCTGAAAGCATGACACTTGTTGCTGCAATTTTATTTTATTTTAATTATCATTTAAAGCTCAAATTTTGATCATGTAACATTTGCAAGAGATTATATGCCGCATCTGCCTTATTCTAACCAACGAAGCCACGTCTATGTCATTTTACAATCAGAAACTTAAGAACATGGTTTTAGTCATACACAACTTCTTCTAAGTTCATATCTAAGTGCAATGATAAGCCATCTCAAAAGAATAAGCGCGATGCATGCATATTCTCTTGACCTTTTCTCAATTTTTCATTTGATCATAAAAACTCAACATGTGAGCTGATTACTTGATTAATTCTTTATGATTAAAAGCACTTGTGAGCATGCAACAAGTTCAAAACAGCAAGAAGATCAATCATGACCAGATTTAGTGTAAGTAATTATTCCAATTACTAATCATGGCAAAAACTACAAAATGCATAACACGAGTAATGTAGTAAGAACTTTCAGTATGTAAAAGGAATCACAAAGTCATATATGTATGAAATACGATGCTCATATTATTTTAATTTCAGATGCATAAAACGGGTTCACCATCTTCATCAAGTTCAAGTGTTGTTGCTGTTCCCATTGGTGTCCGAAGAGTCTTGCTTTTGTCCATGTTGAAGCACCTTAGGAGATCTTTTGTATACTTTGTTTGATGCACAAAGGTACACTCCTTGATTTGCTTGATTTGCAGCCCCAAAAAGTACGTGACTTCTCCCATCATACTCATCTCAAATTCTGAACTCATCATAGCTGAAAACTTAGACACAAGATCATGAGAAGCACAACCAAAGATAATATCATCCACATACACTTGAATAAATAATGATTCATTGCCATGCTTAAGCACAAAAAGAGTTTTATCAACCTTGCCCATGGTAAACCCCTTTTCAAGTAAGAATGTTTTTAACCTATCATACCATGCTCTAGGGGGCTTGTTTGAGACCGTATAAGTCTTTGGACAGTTTATAAACATGATTCGGAATATTTGGATTTTCAAAACTCGGTTATTGCTTGATATAAACCTCCTCATCTATGTAGCCATTAAGAAAGACATTTTTAACATCCATTTGATATAACTTGAAACCTTTAGATGCAGAAAAAGCTAACAAAATTCTTATGGCTTCTAATCTAGCAACGGGGGCAAAATTTTCATCAAAATATAGACCTTCAACTTGTGTGAAACCTTGAGCCACCAACCTAGCCTTATTCCTAACCACAACCCCATCCTCACTTTGTTTATTTTTAAACACCCATTTAGTTCCAATTAAAGTGTGACCTTGAAGTGGAGGTGCAAGTTCCCAAACATTAGTTCTTTCAAAATTTTCTAACTCTTCTTGCATGGCAATAATCCAAGATTCATTAGTGAGTGTGTGTGATATATCTTTGGGTTCAAAAAAATCAACAAAAGCAGAATGAGCATGAGAGTTTGGATCGCTAAAGCTGGATCGTGTGACTCGTTCGTGCAAGCTTCCAATAATTTGTTGTGGAGGATGACTTTTGAGAACCGGAGGGGAGTGGACACTTCAGAAGCTTCTTCTTCTTCATGTTCATCACAAATCGATGAGCTTGAGACTTGAGGACAATCTGGACCAGCAATGGTGGTCATCGGTGCTGGTCGTGAATAAAAATCAGGAGCTGGAACAATGTCATTAGCTGCTGAATTTTTGGGCAGCAGCACCTCTTCTCCCTCATCTTCAATGAAAATACTCTCCCCCTGCGGATATAGATCCGGACCTGCAATATTTGAGCTAGTAACTGGGCTAGCTTCATCAAAAGAAACCTCACAAGTCTCCACAATTTTGTTAGTGTCAAGTAAAAGCACACGGTAGCCTCTAGTATGAGATGGATAACCAAGAAACATGCCATCAACAGATCTAGCTTCAAATTTATCAAGATTACCATGTTTCTTAACAAAGCATCTGCAACTAAATACTCTAAAGTGTGTGACACAAGGACTATGTCCAAACCGAAGCTCATATGGTGTTTTTCCTAGCCTAGCACGCAAGAAAACATGATTTGAAACATAACAAGCGGTTGCAATTGCATCTGCCCAAAACTTTCTAGGAGTTTGGTATTCATCAAGCATAGTCCTAGCCATCTCAACTAAGGTTTTGTTCTTTCTCTCTACAACACCGTTTTGTTGAGGTACATATGGTGAAGAAAATTGATGACCTATTCATTTTTCAGCACAAAAAAGATCAAAGGATTGATTTTTAAATTCAGTTCTATTATCACTTCTAATTGCTCTTAAAGATCTTGGGTGATCAATTGATAATATAGTAAATAAAGTTCTGAAGTGACTAAAGCTTCATTCTTAGATGCCATAAAATAAACCCAAGAGTATCTAGAATAGTCATCAACAATCACAAGAACATACCATTTACCTCCGAAGGATTGAACATGTGAAGGTCCTATGGTGTAAAGATGCAAAAGTTGACCCGGTTCAGTTGTCATGGTCATTGTGAGAGGAGCATGTGAACCTGCAATAATCTTAGCATGTCTACAAGAAGAGCACACAATTTCTTTGTCCCTTTTTTGCTTAGGCAGCCCATGTATGCGATCAACAGCACTAACACGCGTGAGATGATCAAAGCCTACGTGACGAAATCTACGATGCCAAAAATATAAGTCTTTTGAATCATTAGAAACTAGACACCTATGCTTAGAAGAAGACATATCAAAATCAGCTTTAAAAACTCTTCCAAACTGAGACATGTTAAAAATAAGCTCACTATTTGAATCTACAAGTTTGCAACAATTTTTATTGAAAATAATTTCCAGATTTTCATCTAGCAATTGTGAAATAGAAAGCAAGTTGTATTTCAAATTTTTGACAAGTGCCACATCCTTCAAAGTGTAGTGATCATTTAATCTAACTGAACCCTTAGCAATTATAGGAGTTGAAGAATTATCAGCAAAAGTAACATTCTCTACACATGACACAAAAGAGAGGGAGGAGAATCATTCTTTGTTACCAGTCATGTGGCATTAGCAACCTGAATCCACAATCCAAATGTTCTCCTTCCTCAAGCGTGTAACCTACATAGAAGCGCAATATGTCGATGACTCAATATTGGGGTTAGTCAAATGGCATTTAGGAATCTTGTATTGAGTCAAACGACGTCCAGCAGGAATAACACGCAAAAGCTGAGATAAAACAGCAGGTTTATGAGCCAAAGCTTGAGGATTTTTGTACCCAACTACTGACCTACGAGGTGTTACATGTGTAACACGAAAAACAGTAGGCTTGGGAGCAAAACTTTGCATGTTTTCGACTCATTATAGCAGGTTGCATGTTCCTATCATTCCGTTTAGCATGTGCAGCAAATTTTGCATGAAAGTTATGAAATCTAGCAATAATTCTTTCCTTTTTCTATTGTTTAGCTAGTCTATAACAAAAATCTATGACATGACACTCTCTACCACAGTAAGTACAATGAAATTTAACTTTCTGTTCATGTCTAGATGAGCAAGCAACATTTTTATTTGAAACCGAATGAGACAACACTCCTACATATTTGAAAACCACTTCTTTTTGTTTAGGATCTGTTTGAATCAAACCACTTTCAAATGACTTTACAATTTTAGGTGGATGTGCCTTAACATGAACATGACAATCAAAACCTAAACCAGTTTTATCATTGCAAGATTCAGAAGAATTCAGCAGCAAGTTTAGATTCTTATTCCTATTGCAAAACCGCTCTAGTGTCCTATTCATATCATCAAGTTTTTTTGACAAGTCTAGGCAGTTTTCACATGAAGTTTTTCCTTTTAGTTTGCAATTAGAACAATAATTTACTTCATGAGAACATAAAGCATTTTCAATATAGAAATTTCATTCATAGCATCTTGTAGTTTCTTATCAAGATCATCACGAGTAGAATGATGCAAATTAATTGTAGAACAGCTAGCATCTTTCAAGTTTTTATCATTAAGTGCAGCAAGCTCTCTGTTCTTTTCAATTTTTGACTCAAGTTTATTAAGTGTGGAGTTGTGCGAACTTCTTAATGAGGACAATTGTTCATATATTAAATCACATAAGGAACAAGAATCATCACTAGGAGTCAAAGATTTCAAACGATTAATTTTAGATTCTAGTGACTCGATTTTAACAGCATTGTCCCTAAGTTTTTTGTCTTTTTTAATAACTATAACAGCGGCGCGAGAAATAGCATCACACATTTCCTTGCACGTAGGTCATACCTCTTCATTGTCATTGTTGAGTTCTGCCTCCTCCATACTTGATCTTGATTTGTCCGCCATGAAGCACAAGTTTGCCAAATCATCTTCATCTTCATCACTTCCGATGTCCACATCGCTCGGGCCAAGTTTTTGAAGTGCAGAGATAAAACTATTCATCAATTGGTGTTCTGTAAAACCGTTCTTTTTCTTGTTGTTGTTTGCAGAAGAGTGCTTCGCCTAGTTTGTTTTTCATCATGGGAAGTTGTACCTGAAAGGTTAGGGCAATCCATGCAAAAATGTCCTGTCCTACCACATTCGAAGCAACGTTGCGGTCTGGCACTTCCTCTCCTTCTAGTTCTCACATTTTGCAATGCTTTTGAGAACCGAGTAGAGATGAGTGCAAGTTCTTCCTCTAGAAACACTTCAATATGTTCAAGGGTTAGAGAGGACAACAAAGCAAGTGTTCCACAAGATGAAGATTGGTCGGAGCTAGGCATGTCACTTGAGAAACAAATGCAAGAGACTTGTTGGGGTTCTTACATGAGATTATGTCAATTTCATGAGTTTTCAATTTAGAATATAGAACATCTAATGTAAGAGTACTCGTGACATTAGATTCACGAATAGATGTGACTTTCATCTCCCAAATTGACATATCTAATGCACTTAATAATTGCCTAGCATTTTTAGCATCTGAAAAATTAACATTGACACTACGCAAGTTGCTAAGAGTTTTATTAAAGCAAGCAAATAAATCATTGATGGACTCACCTGGTTGCATCTCAAAGTGCATGTTTTCATTTTTCAACATATCTTGCCTTACCTCCTTGATCGTGTTGGATCCTTTGTGGTAGTCGCAAACTGCTTTCAACACATCGTATGCAGATCGATGTGTGCAACAAGGTCGAAGTCACTTTGAGTTAATCCTTGTATGATCAAGTTCTGAGCATTGTTGTTGTTTTCGACATCTCTCATATTAGTAGCTATAACTTGATAGTTTGGCGGTACTTCGTAAGGTTTTTACATCTTTTCCCATATTGCAAAGCCCCGCACCTAGATGAAGGATTACATACGTGCCTTCCAAACCTGAAAATCAATACCACTAAACACACAAGGTTTTGCGGAGTATTTCTCCATGATGATTAGTCAAAACACGTGCAAATCTTAAAGATTAGAGCAGCATGGCTCTTAATCGTAGGATCGAAGAGCACGTGAAAAGCTACCGAACAAAAACCCCTCGGTAGAAAATCAATCTGTTAAAAAATTGTGCGTGTGACTAGTCTAAACGTGATAAATTGTGACAAAACTAGTGTTGATTGTGGATAATCAAGTCACAAAGACGTCACAAAAAGAATCACAAAAATCCGTCGAGAGAAACTCAAGTTACGATTGAAAGATCGAACAAAGGTCAATCTGGTATACCTGAGAAAAATAGTTCTAGAACAGTACAAAGAAACTCATGTAGATCAGAAACCACAAGTCTAATGACCATGAAATTTTCAGAGATGATAGATAATCAAGTTTTCAAGACAACCCAAAAAGAATCACGTCAATTGGATCTGTAAACTCAAGTTATGATAAATCCACCGAAGCAAGATAGTGTCGTGCAGAAACTCGACGAGAAAGACTTGATGAAAATAAGTCGGATGAACAAGGCACAAACGTTCCTTCAAACTACTTATTTTATTGATCAAAACATAATAGGAACAGCCCCAAAGTCGTGCACCACGAGCTCTGGCCTCCCTTGCTTATATAACCAGCCCTTAGCCAACCCAATCCTAACTAGGACTCAAATCCTACTCAGATTCAACCGACACTTTCCATATCCGCTCAAGACTCTTCTATACGCAGATAGAAGCAATCTTAAGACTTCCAAACACCTTAGGAACGTATCCAACATTGCTAAAACAACTCAACTTCGTGACCCACATGAAATCTTATCATAACCAACACAAATCTTTCCATATTTGAGTCAAACCTGACTCAACCACAGCCTGAGTCCATAACCTAGTTGGTTGGACCTTTCTGACCAATTCTTTACATCCACATCCTTTCATCACACATTGGAATCATGTAGACACATCCATTCACTCCTTGAACACGTGCAAACACCTTCCAACGACGTCAGCGATACCTTCATATGCATTGTTCTTGATTTTGTGAGACCTATGTGTGTTGAATACATTGTCTATGGCGATAAAAGTTTTGAATACTACCAAAACACCTTTATCATCAAGGTCTGACTCTAGGTCTGAGCTCCAGCAAGGTTCGACGATAGGTCCAACTTGTTTTGGGTAGCTCTGACAAGGTCTGACATAAGGTCTGACTTGTTTTGGATAGGTCCAACTTCTTTGTCTAGGTCTGACTAGCTTTGGTTAGCTCCGGCTCTAGGTCTGACTAGCTTTGGTTAGCTCCTGCTCTAGGTTCGACTAGCTTTGGTAAGCTCCAGCGCTAGGTCCGACTAGCTTTTGTAAGCTCCGGGTCAAGCTCCGGTTAGCTTTGGCAAGATTCGGAGCTTGATCGCGATGTTCCTAACTTTCCTATAAAATGTTTCAAACTTGCTTTATATTCTTGGAAAGATTGCTTAGTATTCATTTCTAAGTTTTTGGTGCGTTTTGGTTGATATGGCTGATATCGTTTTGCTATGTTTTGCAACATGCTTATGTGAGGTGCTCACGTAAGATGTTGTGTTCGGAACTAACTTGAGTCTAGTTGCAGACTTGGGCTTGTACGAATTGGTTGTTTGTTCATGTCCAGGTGTTGCTTGCGTTCAAGTTATGGCTGGTGACAGGATCCTTTGGACTAGTATTAGGGAGGACATGAGGTTCCAACAACCAAATTCAAGAGGAATTATGGTTGAGCGGGTCAGGAGGTCGCGCAGGATGATTGAATCAGGGGAAGTGCATATGAAGGTTAAGGGACGTCGAAGGAAGGTGTTCGCATGTATTCATGCGGTCCATTACGTGGCAACATGGTTCCGAAGATGGACTAAGGAAGGAAAGATCTGGTCGGAAGGATCGGATCGTATCGGTTGATGACTTCAGTTGCGGTGGAGTCGGTTATGACTCGGTATGGAAAGTATTGAGTTGGTTATGGTAGTTTTCGTGTGGGACACGAAGATGAGTTTTTTTAGTAATGTGGAATATGTTTCTGGTTTGTTAGTAAGTCTCGAGATTATTTCTATCCGCGAATAGGAAGATCTTAAGCAGTTATGGAAAGTTTCGATTCGTGATTTGAGTAGGATTAGAGTCCTCGTTTGAGTTGAGTTGGCCTTCGGGCTGGTTATATAAGCAAGGGAGGCCAGAGCTCGTGGTAGATGACTTTTGGGTTGTTCCTCTTATGTTCAATTGATTAAATATCATAGTTTAAAGGAACTTTTGTGCCTTGTTCGTCCAACTTGTTCCAGACAAGTTTTTTCGTTGAGTTTTCTGCACAGGACTACCTTTCTTCGGTGGTTTTATCATAACTCGAGTTTTACAGATCCAATTGATGTGATTCCTTTTGGATTGTCTTCAAAACTTTATTAGCTATCATCTTTTAAAATTTCACGGTCATTGGATTTGTGGTTTTTGATCTACACGAGTTTCTTTCCAGTATTGCAGATCTATTTTTACTCGGTAGAACAGATTGACCTTTGTTCGATCTTTCGATCGTAACTTGAGTTTCTCTCGACGGATTTGAGTGATTCTTGTTGTGTCATATTTCTTACTTGATTCTCTATGATATCTATTACTTTTGTCACGGTGAAACACGTTTAGATTGGTCTCACACACGATTTCATTAATAGATCATTTTTTGCCAAGGGGTTTTCATTGCTTCCGCTGAAAAAGTTTTAATCTACCATTCACCCCCCCCCTCTAGTAGCTTTTCACGTGCTCTTCAATTCTACAGATTCAAACATGTTGTACGACCTCCCAATCATCTCAACCACAATTCCTCCCGAATTTCGTTGTTGAAGCTCATCTTCTCCCTAAGACTAGTTCATTGGATCCCGTCACCAGCCATGTCTTGAACTCAAGCAACACCTGCACATGAACAAACAACCAATACTTCTGAGCACAAGTACTCGACTTGACTCTCGTTAGTTCCAAAACCACAACACCTTATGTGAGCAACTCACATCAGCATGTTGCAAACCTTAGCAAAAAGATATCAACCATAACCACCAAAACACGCCAAAAACATAGTAAAAGAATACTAAGCAAACTTTCGATAGATGTAAAGCAAGTTCGAATCAATTCAAAGTAAAAGTAGAACCATTGCAATCTAGCTCCAGACCTTGTCAAAGCTAAACGGACCTTGAGTCAGAGCTTACCAAAGCAAGCAGGATCTAGCGTCAGAGCTAACCAAAGCTAGTCGGACCTAGCGCTGGAGCTTATCAATGCTAGTCGGACCTAGCGCTGGAGCTAACCAAATCTACTCGGACCTAGTCAAAGAAGTCGGACCTAGCCAAAGCAAGTCGGACTTTATGTCAGACCTTGTCAGAGCTACCCAAAACAAGTCGGACCTATCGTTGGTCCTTGTTAAAAGGGTGTTCTGGCAGTATTCAAAACTTTTATCATCATAGCCAATGTATTCAGCACACATAGGTCTCACAACGAAGAAGCCTACGTCCTTGTTGAGGAGTCCACAAAGGACTGGATCTCTTTCAACCCTACCTTCACCAAGCCACCACGAAGGCCAGCTTGTTCTTCCACTAAATCACAGGGTGATTACAACAATCCTTGGGGCAGCTCACAATCTGAGGCTCCCACAAACTTACAACACGAAAAGATCACGAATCAAGACTCAGAAGAACTCGAATCAACAATGTAAAATGAGAGAATCAATCAAGAGCTAAAGTCAATGCTCAACTCTTCTCTCTTCGCTCCCAAATCCCACAAACCCTCAAGATTTGCTCTTAGGGCTCAAAGATGTCAAGAGGAAGACTTTCGAGGGCTCTTGGAAGGCTATGGCGGTGCTAAGGTTCGCAATTCTACTAAACAAATTCGAGGTATCCCGTTTTATAGGGGTCCTGACACTTAGTCGTTGCCACCAGAAAAAAGTGCGGACTAGTCCGGCCTTGGACCCCGGACTAGTCCCGCCTGTGGGGACCAGTGATGTCACCCTTGACCAACCACAAAGTCCCCTGCTACCTTTTGAAAATGTAAACAGTCACAACACCACAGAATATTCCGCCCAAGAACGGACTAGTCCGATCTCACACAGATCCTTTTGTTTCGAGTGAGAACGGACAAGTCTGGCTGATCGGATTAGTCCGGCCCACAATGGCGGACAAGTCCAGCCTTCCAAGACTGAGTCCTAGCAGCCACCTCCAAACTCCAAATGGACTAGTCTGACACATAATGTACTAGTCCGAATTCACACATAATCTTTTTTTCTGACCAGTAATGGACAAGTCTGCTAGGGCGGACTAGTCCGACCCCCAAGACGGACTAGTCCGGCCTTTCAGGACTTAGTCTCGAAAAGGCTCAGAGCCACTCACCACAGACTAGTACGTCCTCAAACAGACAAGTACGAACAAACACAACACATCTTGGTCCGCTTAACATCGAATGAGTTCGATATGGCCGGACTATTCTGGCCTTCCAGCTTGGACAAGTCTGGCCCAGTCCTTAGGGCTGCCTCACTTTGGTCTCTCCAACTAAACCTAATTAGACTAAGAGCTCTTAGGTGATTCTCAACACTTTGACTTGTTGAACACACTCTCATCACAAGGCTAAACTCGACACAAAGAATTTTAAACCCTAAATTCTACACTTCGAGTTTATCCGCTTTTTTTGCTCTTTTTCCTTTTTGAGTGTATCCAAAACCATCCAACTTTCAGTCACATGTACTTTCACTCACAATGCTCAATAGTATCTTAAGTGTTGTCATTTATCATCAAAACCCACAGGGATTTAGCCTAGATGAACTTTCAATAGTGCACAGTTGTACCTAGCTACTAACATGGCACCCGACTACCAATGGCGGCAATAAGCGTTCCCAGTCCCCGCCCACCGAGGAGGACCACGAGCCTACTCTCCCCTAACCATTGTGGTCGGGACTAACCCTCCCAAGCCCGAGCTTGAGAACATGATAGGTATCTATCTGCCTTTAGTGGTGGAAGGATGACCATGCTTGGGCTTATCCTGACACGGGTCACATACCCTACCGACATCTTCACTGACCTATCCCATCCGGCAAGGTAGTATGCGACGAGACTGGAGTTGCTGCAGCATGGGGCAGGCGCAGCAATGACTTCTGCAACCCAGCCCCACCTTGAGGCACGCACGAGGATACATCGAAGACATAAGGAACATTGTAACCCCCACCCCATTTATGAGGGGGTCCGAGGGTAGATAGCTTACTAGACAAAGCATGCCCGAGCTACCTATAAAAAGGAGCTCGAAGGTCACCTTTGGATGGACCGAATAGACTCTCACGAAGAGATCGCATCGAGATCGAATCGATCTGTCGGGCACGATAAGGAGTGCTCGACGGTTCGCTCAGACTTACGCTCACATGACTCAACACAGGCACTGATCATTCATACGCCCTATAACACCATTCCCCTCTCTTGATCAACACTGGGCGTAGGCATCTTGCCTAAACTAGTATAAATCCTTGTGTATGTGTAGCTAGGCCACCTAAGATATGAGTGCACGACAAAATCGATATTCGTCGGTAGTACGAACATTGACACATCACATAGTGAGGACAAGCCAGGATATACTCTTGGAACCTTTCCCAAGCCTAGTGAATGGATTCCTTGGGCCCGCGCTAGAAACATGAGATTCTTACACGTAGGGCATTGGTCTTGCCCAACGGGAAGACCGTTGTGAGGAACACCGTAGAACACTTTTTCACAAGTGTTTATAGTACTCCTATACACATTAGAACCGCTACTTCGCTCTCCCACAAAGGGAAAACTGAAACAATTGAAGATGGATGGCATCTTGAGTGCCATTCTTGACCTTGAAATCTCTGGGAAATGTTGCAGATGAGCACATGTGTCCTCGTTGGCTTTCCCACATAATGAGTTAGCCTGCGGCATAGTGCTTCGGCCCATCTTGATTTCCAAGTTCGCGTCTCCTTTGTTGACAGCCGGTCAAACAGGCACGCTGTCAGTAGAGGGAGCTGAGAACTCATGATGGATCTTCTGAGTCATTAGCGTGAAACTTAATGGTATTGAGATGACAAGTTTGCTTGCTGAAAGGATCACCTGAGGGGGAATGACACAAGGTCGAACTCGCCTAAGAAGTGATTCAAGATCTTCAACAAAGTTTGCCAGCAAGCAGAAACCGGTCATACACAACCCTATTTTCACATCAAAATAATGTGAAAACAAAGAGTGGTTATCCTACTAAATACCTACTATAGCCCTAACTATTGCAAACAATCATGCAACAGTTTAGTGTCTTCCCTGACAGCGCCGCCAAAATGCTTGTTGACACTCTTTAAGATATATCGCAAGCGCACAGAGAATATCTTTGTAGTATTTCACCCAAGAGTATTCCCTAGGGTATCATATTTATCCTAAAGGAAGGTTGTGAAGTGTGACAATGTTACTTGTGAGATAGAATAGGTGTTTCTAGTAAAAGATCGAGTAGGATTGATAAAAATGAGAATTGGGATAGTGTGACACACACCTAAGCATTCTACTCTAAGGGTAAAAGAAAGTCCTAGTGAGCGTTATGTTACAGAAAGTGGATGCTCCTACTGTGCTTCTAGTGTACATATGCATAGCCTAACAATGTACATGTGGATATGCTAGTGATGAAGACAAGAGCTTAGTGGTCCAAATATCAGGCACGGGCAAACCTCTGGCAATATTAGAGAGACTCCCGCTACGAGCATTTGGTGTAGCCGAACATGGGAGATTACGAAGGATAGACAGGATTGTCACCACCTGCTACCTACCCCTACAACACGTGGGTCTACGAGACATCCAACGCTACTTAACTATCCAAGCATGATGCTTGCATTCTAAGCAAATACCTTAAAGTTGCATCACAAGATTCATCTCAAGGCAATGACTAACCTAAACATCGTTGAACCAATGTTGTGACCAAGCACTATGTTACTACTACTAACATATTCATATTATTATACTTAATTAGACTATAGTGGAGGTTTATCTAGTTTATGACAACATAATAACTTAATTACTACATTATCATAATAACTTCTAAACCTATCACATACATGAATTTCACAATAAAAAAAGAAGCGCTTCATCCAAGAATATGATCAAAAGGAGGCTAATATTATTATTAAATAGAATAAATTCAATACTAAACAAAGATACATGAGCCATACCTTTCCCAAAGTAGGCTTGGGACTAGAGACTCCTCCCTACATCCTAACTCCATTAAGGACTTGAAGTAATGAGTATACAAGAGAGCGAAGCTCAAGTGGTGTGTTTGAAGTGAAGTGGGGGTATGGAGTCCTATTTTTACATGAGTTAAGGTCGGTTCCCACCACTAATTGCACATGAATCAATCATAACCACAATCAGAGAGCCAGAGGAGAGTGTCACTGTTGACGGTCGTTATATACCAACTTCGACCATCATTATATCTCATTTATGTGAAGGAATAAATATTTCTTACACACATTATCTTTACTTTTAACATAATTTCACTTGTGCTTGTAGAAATAGTGCATGCAAGTATTTTTATTGCGGAATTCAAGAAGAATGAGGGGAGCAATCCTGAAAAGTGACATCATGACCAATCACGCAATGACATGTTGCATCACATGGATCCATGGACCCATTCTAGGCATATCCGAGGGAATCCAACGGCAATTCACGTGGGGATGGATCCTGAGCCCACCTACCAGTGACCTGGAGGAAGCACACCACAAGGGGCGCCAGGACCAAGTTGGCCGATTCGGGGGTCACCCGACCCCTTCCTGGCGCCATACTCGGTCAGCTGCCACGTGTCGACTCCCTGTGGTGCCCTGAAGCTGGTGGAGACTGATTCACGCGCAAAAGATGGCAGGAACCGCCTCTACTCTATGTATAAATAGGGGAGAGAGGCTTCACATCATACACACACCACTAAAGCATTCTCTCATTGTATACACTAGTTCTTCTAGTTCCTTAATGGGGGTTAGGCTGTAGAGAGGAGCCTCTACTCCCAAGTCCAAATTGGGAAAGGTATGGCTCATGTATCTTTTCTTTCATTTGTGACTTTAAGCTTAATGATAATAGTATTATTATTGTCTATTTACTCATATACTTGGGCAAAGCATTTCTTATTCGATTGTGGAGTCCATATATGTGCTAGGTGTAAATGTTACTATAATCTAGTTACAATGTTTATATCTTGTTATCATAAACATCATACACCACCAGTATAGTATATTTAGGTATTAATATGCTTATGTTAATATAAATATGATAGTACTTAGTCCCAGCGTTGGTTCAATGATGTTTGGTTAGTCATGACCTTTGGAGGGTACTTGTACTGCAGCTCTTCAGATATTTACTTGATATGTAAGTGTGGTGCTTAGATAGTTAAGTAATGTTGGATGTCTCGTGGACTCACAGGTTGTAGGGGCAGGCAGCAGGTGGTGACAGCCTTGTATGTCCTTTGTAATTCCCCACATTTAGCTACGCCACAGGCTCTTGGTGAGAATCATCCTGATATTATCAGGGGTAAACCCGTGCCCGATGTATTGGACCACTAAGCCTTAGTATTCATCATTAGCGTACTCATGTGCACGCTAATAGGCTATGTATATGACTAATTAGAGAATCATAGGAGTAGCTTCATCTTTAAATTAACCTTCACTAGGAGGTCTCTACCCCTTAGAGTAGATTGCTTAGGTGTGTGTCACACTAACCCAGTACATCATTTACCCATCCTACCGGACTCCTCACTAGAACACCCTAGTCTTCCTTTGATCTTTCCACTCTTCACTTACCTTCCTTTAGGATAAAATAAATATGATACCCTAGGGAATACTCTTGGGTGAAATGCTACAATGATACTTTCTATGCGCTTGCAGAACTCATCTTGATTTGGCTAAAGCTAGCTTAATGCCTCTACAAAACTAGCACTTGCTGCTAGGATGAACTGTAGACATTAAGAAATACCGACAACCATTTCTAACATCGTTGCCCAGGAAGGAACAAAAGTTTTGCATGATCATGTGGTAGATAGGATTCTAGTAGGTTTTAGTAGGATAATCTTGCTTTGTTTTTGCATTCTTTGATGAGAAAACAAGGTAGTGTATGACTGGTTTCTGCCAGTAAACTACGTTGAAGATACCAAATCCCTACTGAGAAGAGTTTGACCTTGTGTCGTTCCTCCTTAGGTGATCCTGTCGGCAAGGAAACCCATTATATCTGCACCATCATGCTACAAGCCAATGGCTCAAAAGACCCTTCATGATTTTTCTGCTCCCACTGCTAATAATGTGCCTACTGGGCCCAATGTCAACACGGAAGATGTAAACTTCAAAGTCGAGACTGGCCTAATCACCATGGTCAGGATAATCCCTTCTGTGGGAAAGCGAACGAGGATGCAAGTGCTCACCTACAACAATTTCTCGAGATTTGTAGCACTGTCAAGATTATGGATGTCGCACCCGATACCATCTGTCTTCGACTGTTTCCGTTCTCCCTCCTTGGGAGAGCGAAGCAGTGGTTCTACACGAACTGAAGTGCTATAAACACTTGGAAAAGTGTTCTACAGCATTCCTCGTCAAATTCTTTCTGTTGGGCAAGACCAATGCCCTACGCGAAAGAATATCAAGTTTCCAGCAAGAGCCCAAGGAGTCCATTCTCAAGGCATGGTAAAGGATGCAGGAGTACATCCTGGCCTATCCCCACCATGGAATGGATGATTGGCTCATCATCCAAAACATATACAATGGGTTCACTTGTTATGCCTGTGACCATGTGGATGCTGCTGGAGGAGCCTTCTTCTCGCTTAGGTGCCCATAGAAAAAGAATTGATTAAGAAAATGGTTTCCAACATGAGGGTTGGAGCGATGAGCGTATCAAGCCCCGACAACGAGGCATGCAAACCTTGAAAGAGGTGGACATGATCGCTACCAAACTGGACCTCCTGATGAAGAAGTTGGACTATCAAGCCAATGGAGAAGTATTTTGCACTGCCCATGCATTAGAATCTCACATGACATGTGAGGTCTGTGGCAACGTGAGTCATATGGAGAATTATTGCCCCAAGACCTATGGGGATGCCTTATACTTAGCCAGCAACGGAATTTCAACAATGGCTACCATCCAGGAGGTCAAAGGTGGGGCCAACCACGACCTTTCTTTCAAGGGGTTACAACAAAAACAATGGCAATGGCAACCAGTCCAACTTGAAGGAACTTGCCATTAGCCAACTCAGGATCAATGCTGCCCTATCCAAGAAGTTGTCAACTAATGACAAGACTCTAGAGAACATCAATGCCAAGATTGAAGGCTTAGCTTCTGCCTTCAAGAACCAGTTGAGCTTCAACAAAATGTTGGAGACTCAATTAGCTCAACTTGGAGTTGTTGTCCCTCCATTGGAAAATGAAATATTTCTGGACAGCCTGAGGCTTCCCTGGAGAATGTGAATGTATTTGCTATGAGAGGTGGAAAGACCACTTATGACTCACCGTACCCCACTCAAGAGGGGACAATTGTTGAAAAGAACAAGGAATGAGTCCCTTCTAACAAGGGAGAAAAGCTTTGTGAGAGAATGACAAAACAATTTGAGGATACTACCTTGCCATTCCCTCAAAGAAATCGGAAACCAAATGTGGATGAGCAATTCAATCGCTTTGTTGAAGTCATCCAGAAGATCCACATCAATGCGCCCTTGATAGATGCGATTCAAGTACCCACTTATGCTCGCTATCTCAAGGACATATTGATCAATAAGCGTTCATTGCCCACCACAGAAGTTGTCAAGCTAATGGAGGATTGTAGTGCAGCTATCCTGAACACGCTTCCAAAAGAGAAGAAGGACCTAGGATGCCCCACGATCCTGCTCTATTGGGTCACAACACTTTGACAAGGAACTTTGTGACCTTGGTGCAAGTGTTAGTGTCATGCCAAAGGTGGTCTTTGACAAGATCAACTTCAGCACATTGTCTCCAATGTTGATGCAGCTCCAGCTGGTCAATTCATCAATCTACTATCCCGCGGGTATCGCCGAAGATGTTCTGATGAAAATTTAGAACTGCTTCATACCCGTGGACTTTGTGGTGCTCGACATGGAGGTTGAGAAGTAAACCCCGCTCATTCTAGGGCACCCTTTCCTTAGCACTGCGGATGCTCGCATCCATGTGGGAGCTGGAGAAATCCGCTTCCATATCAATGGCAAGGAGGAAAGTTTGAATTTCGGCAAGGAAGGAGCAATGCTCCATGATCAAAATCAAGTATGGCCTGAATCTCAAACACATAAAGGAGGTTGAAGTTACACCTCCTCAAGTGGACATCCTCATTGCATTTATGAGGAAATTAATCTATGAGGAAAATCCATCCTTTCGCCATGCCAACATTTCAAGAAGATGGAGAAGTCAGGACTGTCTGAATGACCCAAGTCCACTAAACCGCCAAAGAAGGAATGGTTGAAGAAGTAGGGCAAGCTAGACGTGCCTACTTCTCCTAGGCTGAAGGGTGAAAATTGAGCTTCATGAAGATGGAGGAAAATCCATCTCATCGAGTTTTGATGGGACCTCGCCAATAGGTTACTTTGGTAGTTATCTTATTTTTTATTCATTTCATCCCCATTTGAATTTTTGCATTTTCCACATCATGTTTGCTTTTCCTTAGGGGGGTTGCGAATTTTGAGTTCTCAACTTATATTTATTTTTTTTGGTTTTTTAAAAATAAAAGTATTCTATTTTGGAAAGTTTTATTTGAAAAACAATTTTTCAGAATACATTTGTGGTCAATTCACCCAACAACTCAAAATATAGCCGTTGGGGAGCCACATGCCAAAAATGGGGACTAGGGGGGCCCACATAATAGTGCAGTTGAACCCCCTGGTTGGCCGAATTGGAGGTAGTGCCAATTTGGCTCTCCCTCCTCCAACGGCTATAGCTTTCCTCTGATGGTCGTTGGGAGGGCTAAACTATTTATACATGACTGGGTGAGTGTGTTTCTTTACACTTCACCTCATTTTCACCTCCCCAACTCTCTCACTCACTTGCTCAAGAAATGTTTTGCTTTTTGTTGAAGCACTTCTCCTAAATTCAAGCCAAATGATTTGCTTTCATTCCCTTTTACATTTGCATTCTCAAGTTGCTCTCAAGTTGACAAAACAATTCGACGAGGGTTTTCGTTTGGTTTTAACTAACATAACCCGTTTCGAGTTTGTTTTGTTTGTTCTCAAGTTGTGCAGTCATGAAGAGCATGAAGAAGTTGGTTGGGAATAGGAAGGGAGCTTCATCAAGCTCAAGCTATGGGAGAGACTCAAGCTCACACCTCTCTGTCGAGCCTACATCAAGTCCACGGTGGAGAGGTGAGCAAAACGACGTCCTGATAGAAGAAGACGATTCTCTGCTCCGTCTTCTCAATGACAATGACCTCAACTTGAAGCACGATGTTGAACGACAAGCCTACAACCTCCTCCAAGATCATGAGTTCGCTCACACAAGGACCTACGATCCAGCGCTACTCTCCGAAATTGGTATGGGTTCCAAATTCTTTACCATTTTGCATGCATTAGGATGGGATAACTTCACTCAAATAGATGAGGAAGGTTTACACCTCCTCACTATTCAATTACTATGCACCCTTAAATTACTATTTGAAGCTATTTCTTTTAGGTTTTTCCGAAAAGAAGAGTTTATCCTATGGAAAGAATTAAGTGAAATCCTAGGCTCCCATAAATGTTGTTTAATAGATTTAGAAGTTTTGCCTAAATTTAATGAACAAAGTTTTTTGGCAAGAATTGACTAGTGAGATAGCATGTACGGGTCCTAGGAATAGCCACTTGCAAAACCCTACTTTACGTTTCATGCATAGTTGGGTGGCTATGTATGTGTTATCTAGAGGAGATGTTAGGGTTGTGCGTGAAGATGAACTTAGGATCCTTTTTGAAATGTCTAGAAAAAATAAAATTGCTCCTATCAAGGCTACGATGAGACAATGGTTAGAAACACTAAAATGATGGGTCCAATTAAATGTACATCATTAATCACACGCATTGCTATGAAAGTACGGCTTTAGAAAATGTTTCAATGGAATATATTTCAACAAGATGCCAATTAATACATGAGGACTATCTAGTGCAAGGAAACATTCTTAAACATTTTTAGATTGATCCTTAGTGTTTTTCTATCCTGACTATATAAATTAGATTCAGTTATCTAACCCATATTTTCATTTATACAAATGTCGGCAGCTAACCATTGCTCTTCATCCTATCGAAGAGGTTTGTAGGAGTAATGTTTCTGGCAAGGTCACAAGAAGTCATTCACAAAGAGCAGCCATGAGGATGCCGTGATCTACTCCTGCCTATGAGTACCAAGAGGAAGTGGATCTAATGGGTGATGCACCCGGTTGGACCCAACCTCAAACATATGAGGTCGGAGGATCATCGTGGCAAGAGCAGACTACCACGGAGCAAGATAGGACCCTTACGATTCCAACTCGAGTTCTAGTAGCTTGTCTCCTCCACCAATGAGTACATGTCGTTCCTTTTTGGCCTGAGCTTCTCGTGACTTTAGACAATGAATGGCGGAACTCATTCAGTGGATGGGAGATCTTGAAGTGAGGATAGGCAACGTCCTCAACACCCTTCAAGACCACATCCAGGGTACTCATGATTGGCAGCAACAAATCAATGCACAGTTCAATAACGTCAACACCACGCTGCAACAACAATAGGCCGACCTCATGGCTTGTTTCTATCATCAAGGGTTGAACCCTTATCATGAGATTGAGAAGAACAAGCTTAGGGGAGGACCCCCACTTGAGGTAACTTGTATCACGCCTAGTTGCATTCCATTATTTTATTTCTTTCTTTCCACTCCATTTGCTCTAAAAAATTAATATTGTAGTATAGGTTAGGTTAATAAAATAAAAAAATGTGTGGTAAGAATATTTCTTTACTTTGCATAAATTGAAATGATGAATATTTTCTCTGTTTTATTTTTTCCTTCGTCCCTTGTATACAACTTAGAATTCTCCAAGTATTTGCGTTTATTGGCTTAGAGTACTCTTGCCTTAAGACTTGGGATTTGCGGGTAGCAAGAGCTTAGTCCACCTATATGTTGTTGTGGGATATGATATAGTGATAAGAGCTCCTAAAAATCATAGTTGAGAGTGAAACTTGATTTTTCGGATAAATTTTAAAATGGAAGTTCCTCACTTGATAGAAATTCCTACAAAAGCCATATAATGATTCAAATTTGATAATTCCCATGTATATGCTATTTGCCTTCACAATGAGTCTAGTCAAACTAGTATAGACCTATGTGAGAATCTTTTCATGCTTTTAAAGATCAAGATTTCATGGGCACATGCTAAACTTCTACACTAGAAGTTAGCAAAATTCATCATACCATCCTACCATCAAAAGATACTCCATGATTTCTATGCATAATGCTCTCTCAAAATAATTGAAAAGAAAAATAGGAGCAGAAGACATGGCTAAAAATGGGAAAGAGAATAAGTAGCCATGTTTCATCCTCACAATAAATAGAGTGCATACAAAGTAGTCATCTTCATATTTCCACTACACAAATATTCCATCACACTTGCACAAATTTTGATCAGAAGTATGATTTGTTTTCTCCTAAGGCTTACTCTTTTGACTTAGCAATAAATGTGTTGCAATTGGTGAGGATATAAATACCACTTCCCACATAGGTGTGATTGAAATCATCATTTGAGGAATTTAAATTCAAACACCATTTGAAACTCTCCAAACATTTTAGTGGAACTTAGACATTAGGTGATGTATGCTCACTTTCCTGTTCTATCCTTCAACCATCCAAGAAAAGGATGAAGTGTAAGACCAATAATGACTAAGGAAAGGTGGTGAGGTACTATAGCCAATACATTCAATGAAAGCTTTGGTACCCGGCATACCGGTTACCCCCGCGCACAAGCTAAAGCCGCCTGGATGCCCTATCCCCAGCCAATGCAGGGTCTGAGGATGCCACGTGCCCAGAAGGCCCACACCCCTCAACCTCAGATACGGGGTCCGGAGTACCCACATGGACCTCAAGGAGGAGTCTAGCTCCCCCACAGGGACGAGCTCCCAAGCGGCCACGTGTCCAGCAGGATGAGATCCTGCTCCCCCCATGGGGGTGGGCTCCGGAGCTGCCGCGTGGCTTGAGACAACAGATGGGCCACCTTCCTGAAGAGGCATGCTCTGGACCAGCCATGTGTCTCGCGGCCCTGGAGCCCCCGCTCTACTCAGGGGCAGGCTCCAAAGCTGCCACGTGGTCCGCAGATCGGGACCCAGCCTACCCAGAAGAGGCTAGCTCTTGAGCTGCCACATACCCTGCAACTTGCCCTGGGCGGTGGGTTGCGGGAGTTAAGAGGGAGGTGCGCCTTGTCCAGATTAGGCATTGAAGTCTCCCATCTTCCCCAGGTGCGTGACGCAGCGCACGCCTGCTGTCAGGTACCGCTGCGCCCAATCGCATCGCAGTGAAGGCGAAATAGGCCAACCCCACTCCGCCATGTGGGTAGCTTACGGCACCAGGGACAGATGGATGGGACATTTTCTGACATCATCAACGACTACGCATGGGCCACTGGCGACGGAGGCGGCAAGACAGCAAGACTTCAAGCCACGGTCATAGGAAGCTTACGCGAGAAGCCTTAGATCTTTAGGATAAGATCACCGCGAGGCCACCTGTTAGGCCCCGGATCCCACTTGTAAGGCGTCTAGCCTTGTCTATAAAAGGACCAGACGGCTATCGTCACAAAGGATCGAATATCCAATTCCCAACACACACACACACACACCAGCATTACAACCTCACTGTGGAGTAGGGTTTACACTCTTGCGGCCCGAACCATGTAAAAACCACCGTCTCATACTATCATACGCGCTACCACTAGATTGAGAACTAAGCCCTGCCGATCAAAGAACCTTCGCGGGCTGCTCCATAGCAGATCCGAATGAAGTGTCGCATTAGCACTTCGATATTTGGTGTGCCAGGTAGGGGCTTTTTCCCTCAAAAAAGTGGTTGTGTTTTCACCACCATGGTGTTCATCAAACCCGTAGATGGCGATTTCCGAGGCCATCGCCCAGTGACCAGATTCTTCGCTCAAGTGGTGCACTCTGGTCCATCACGCCCCCGCTCAGATGCACCTGACCAGGGTGGCACCTTCGGGCACGTCCCGGCCTAGTCAGCGCCCCCACAGCCGTTGGCTGCGAGTCTGGAGAGCGCTCTGGCAGCAGTAGTGGGTCCACAACATTTACCACTTAGTCGTGGCGGCCCTCAACTCTCCCACCAGAGGAAGACGTCATGTGTCGCTATCGCGCACGCCGTCCATCGACCGTCGCACCACTGACTCCAGATCTACCAGGCCTACTAGCGCTGGCAAGATTCCACGGAGGACCTAAGGGAACGGGTGGGCGTTCGGTCTACCCGATAATTTAGGTTTGGTTATTTCAGTCTTTTTGAATTTCGGTTTTCTAAAATCATTACCCAAAATGTTATACAAATATTAAGTACCCAGAATTTTTGGTACCCAAATTTCGGTTCGGTCTTACCCGAAATACTCGATTTTTATGTTATTGTCATTTCATGCTCTCAACAATCAATATAAGTTTAATATTATTTGTAAATTTAATCTCGAGAGACAATAAATTATTAGTTCAATAATGATATATTGTAAATAAATAGTTTAATCTAATGACTTCACATATCATAACTTACAAATAGAATATCAAAATGTAAATTACTTAGAATTCATATATCATAATTTAACTTGAGATTTTATTGTTCGGTTATTCGGGTATTTTGGCTACCTGAGGATGATACCCGAACTCAAAATTAATATATCGGTTATTTAGATTTGCTACCAGAATAAGTATCTCATACCTGATAATTCAGTCTTTTCGGTCTCGGTCTCGGTTTTTTTTGTTTTAGTTTTTCGGTCCCGATTTTTTGCCCACCCCTACCTGAGGGCTGAGCTTGACCGTCGTCAAGCTCGGATAGATGGTCGCGTCATCATCGAGCGGCAGCGGGAGAGACGGCGCAACCTTGATGCCGAGTACGGGCCTCGTGGGCCTGAGCAGGAGGAGTCCTTCGTTCAAGGAGAACCTCAAATAAACCCTCCACCGCCGCCATAAAAAAGGACTACATTGGGTCGACTGCACCCCTGCACTGCTCTGTACACCAGGTGTCACAGCAGTACTTGCCACAACAGCAGGCACCACAGCAGCCACATGTGGCGCAGCAAACCCCCTGGCGTATGCTGTCCCGTACGCCTCTCCGACGAAGCCCGTCGGAGGGTGCATGGCCTTGGCTCCATATCTCCGACTGACGACGTGGTCGTGCATGTTCTAGCCACGCTGGAGAGGTTGGATGGGAGTGTCAACCCAGCCGAGTTCCTGCAGATCTACACCATGACGCTCCTTGCTGTAGGAGCAGATGAGCCCGTCCCGGCGAACTACTTCCTCATCGTCCTGATCGGCTCAGCGCGGTCATGGCTGATGAACCTGCCTGAGGGGACCATAACCTCTTGGGATGAGCTCTGCCAACAGTTCACAATGAACTTCGGCAGCTCCTACACGTGCCCCGACACTGAGCTCGACCTCCACGCCATGGGACAGCACCCCAAGGAAACGATGTGATCATTCATCCAACACTTCTCTCAAGTACACAACTCCATCTGCAACATCTCGAATGCTTTTGTCATAGTAGCATTCTTGCAAGGAGTGCGTGATTGGAAGATGCTCGAGAAGCTAGCCATGCGCAATGTACAAGATGTCTTTGAGCTCTTCTCCATCGCCGACCGGTGCGCCCGAGCGGCGAAAGGCCATGACTGGCACACCCAGGATGCCCCCGGATTGGGCGAAGTCGGCCAGACCAGCGAAGGTGCCGCTACCCCGGGTAGCAAAAAAAAGAAGAACAAGAACAGGGGTGGCGGCCAGAACAAGCCCATGCATGGGTCTCCCAGCGCCGCAGCAACGGCAACCAGAGTGGGAATACACCCATGCTCCAACAAGCGCCCACGTCAGCCACCTGTAGCTGATGATGATGTTGAACCCTGCCCGGTACACTAGACTCGCGACCACACTGTGAGCGAGTGTCGGGAGATTAAGAGATGCGTCGAAAGATACCAAGAGTGGGCGCAGCAACAGCAGCATCCTGACGGCGCCCCCTTCTGCCAGCGGGAGGGCAAGTAGAAGGTCAACCCCAAAGTCGATGATGACAAGGAGAAGGAGTACCAAAAGTAGGAGCGAGCTGTAAAGTTCGTCCCCCAAGACGAGGACTCTTCCGCCAGCAGCGACCACGAGCTTCGCAAGACTCTCCACGTCATATTTGGGGGGTCTTGGGATCCCGCGTCCCAAAACGCAACCAAGACCCTATGCTGAGCAATGGCTTTGATAGCCCCAGCTCTCGCTCCAGTGCTGCATCACAAGTGGAAGGAGATGCTGATCACCTTCGACGCCTCCGACTGCCCCAAAAATATGGTAGGAGCCGGGATCCTGCCTCTCCTGGTCACCCCCACCATTGCAAACGTCAAGCTCCATTTCGTATTGATAGATGGCGGGTCCGACCTCAACCTTATCAGCCGTGTGGCTTTCGACCAGCTGCAGGTCCCGATGTCAAAGCTCACCCCATCCAGGCCATTCTCAGGGGTGGGGCCAGGGAACATCATCCCGTACGGTAACATCAAACTCCGGGTGACCATTGGGACACCCAATAACTACAGGATAGAGAGCATCCTGTTCGACGTTGCAGACGTCAGCCTCCCCTTCAACGCCATCATCGGCAGGCCAGCCCTGTACCGATTCATGGTCATAGCCCACTACAGCTACCTTGTCTTGAAGATGTCAACCCCTCCAGCGTCCTCAGGATCCGCGAGACCGCACTACTTCGTTGTTATCCTTGGAGAAGCTCCAAGCCCTCACAATAGACCCAGCACCAGCCGTGGGTGGTGCTGGACCGAGTCAGCCTCCACTGAGCACGTGCCAGCGCGGCTCGCCTGCACCCTTACGACAGCACCGACACTCTCGTCAAAGCTGTCAAGGTCAGTTCTGACTCTGCTCAGACCCATCACAACACGGGGGGGGGGGGGGGGGGGGTGGGGGAGGCAGAAAGTCGGAACGCCTGCTCAACGCCCCACCGGTAGCCATTGATGACAAGTTGCCCGGCCACCGTCACAGCTACCATCGAAGCTTTGGGCACCCTGTATATATTAGCTTAATAGGACAGTGTGAAGGTGTTCATAGTCTCTAGGAGTAGCATTTAGGATAACCAAGCTCCAGGAGGGACAGGTTCAGAGTGCACAATCAGCTTAGCTTGGTCCCAAACCCTTAAGCCTGTGTACTCTGTCTCCCTCAGCATCCGTAAGTAGGTAGTTGCCTTATTTTGTAAAAGTTTGTCTCCTCCTATGAATATCGATATAAAATAATCACTTTCTTACATCATGTTTCCCTAAACAATGTTCATTTCAATTACGATCTAATTTTATGATCAACCATGCTAGACTCGTTTACTGTATATTCCCTTCATATACAGGGTTGTACACTCTGTATCTCTCACCCTTGCTAGAAGTTGTGCAATCCTATTGCAGGCGGGTTTGCCTGAGGTACCTGCGATGTGTGAACGCCTCTCACGGCTACCCTCATCCTTGGAGTTCTGTGAAGCCGGATGTCCTACCAGGAAAGGCCTAGGCCAAGACGGAGGTCCAAGGTGTGTGAACTGCTTAGCCTGGTCCTGTACCCCAGGCACACACATCCTGCCTCTCAGCGTTGTGGTCGACCACTAGGGTCTGGAAGGATCACGCCCTAAGGACGGCGGGAGCTGAGACCCGAAGCACTAAAGCAATGAATTACCCAAGCCCCGTTTGTCAACTCAGGACAGTAAGACATGACAAAGCTAAGGAAATGAGATAGGTAATATCGACGAGCAAACTAGTTCATCCTTTAATGTGTGCAGGACAGCCAGCTCCGGCATCACCAGAGGGGCCTGCCGTCGATGTCCCAGCATGTTGACGACGGCAACAAGCACTGATAAGTGAGTACACTCTCCTACCCCGCTCTTGTTGTTAACAGGGTTCCCTTATGATAGCCTGTACACTAGGGGTCTACCGTTGAAGATTTTGCGGTGATGGTAGACGACGCTAGAGCATCTAGCTTCGGCGACTCCAAGGGGGCATGTCGTCAATGCATCTACAACAATGGTGGCGACGCTAGAGCATCCAGCTCCGGCGCCTCCCAAGGGGCCTGCCATCAACGAATCTGCGATGATGGTGGGCGAAGACAGAGCATCGAGCTCTGGCACCACCCAAGGGGCATGTCGTCGACGTCCCAGCATGTTGACGACAGCAACAAGCGCTGATAATTGAGTACACTCTCCTGCCCTGCTCTTATTGCTAACAGGGTTCTCTGCCTGCACACCAGGGTCCTACTATCGACGAATTTGCGATGATGGTAGACGAAGCCGGAGCATCCATCTCTGGTGACTCTCAGGGGCCTGCCGTCAATGCATCTACGATGATGGTGGGCGATACTAGAGCATCCATCTCCAGCACCTCCCAGGGGGCCTGTCGTCAACGAATCTACAACGATGGTGGGCAACGTCGGAGAATCCAGCTCCGGCACCACACAAGGGGTCTGCCGTCGATGAATATGTGACGATGGTGGACGACGCCAGAGCGTCCAGCTCTGGCACCACCCAAGGGGCCCGCCGTCGACGTCCCAGCATGTTAACGACAGCAACAAGCGTGGATAAGTGAGTACACTCTCATGTCCTACTCTTATTACTAATAGGTTTCTCTTGTGATAGCATGTACACCAGGGGCCTGCCGTCGACAAATATTCAACGATGGTGGATGATGCTGGAGCATCCATCTCCGGCACCACCCAGGGGGCCTGCCATCGATGAATCTACGATGATGTTGGGCGAAGCCGGAGCATCCAGCCCCGGCACCACCCAAGATGCCTACCGTCGACAAATCAACGACGATGGTGGGCGACGCCGGAGCATCTAGCTCCGGCACCTCCCAGGGGGCCTGCTGTGGACGAGTCTATGACGATGGTGGGCGACGTTAGAGCATCCATCTCCAGCACCTCCCAAGGGGCCTATCGTCGACAAATCTACGACGATGGTGGGTGATGTCGGGGCGTCCAGCTCTGGCACCACCAAAGGGGCCTACCGTCAACGAATCTGAGATAATGGTGGCCGACGCTGGAGCTTCCAACTCCGGCACCACCCAAGGGGCCTGTCGTCAACATCCCAACATGTTGACGATAGCAAAAAGCTCTGACAAGTGAGTACACTCTCCTGCCCTGCTCTTGTTGCTAACAGGGTTCTCTTGTGATAGCTTGTACACCAGGGGCCTACCATCGATGAATCAACGATGATGGAGAGCAATGTCGGAGCATCCATCTCCCGCACCTCCCAGGGGGCCTACCGTCACGAATCTACGGTGATGGTGGATGACACCAGAGCATCCAGCTCCGACACCATCCAAGGGGCCTACCGTCGACGAACCTACAATGATGGTGTGTGACGCCAGAGCATCCAGCTCCAGCACCGCCCAAGGGGCCTGCCATTGACGAATCTGCGATTATGGTGGGCAACGCCAGAGCACCTAGCTCCGGCACCTCCCAAGGGTCTTGTCATCGGCGAATCTACGTCGATGGTGGGTGATGTTCGAGCATCCAGCTCTGACACCATCCAAGGGGCCTGCTGTTGATGTCCCAGCATGTTGACGATAGCAACAAGCGCGGATAAGTGAGTACACTCATCTAACCCGCTCTTGTTGCTAACAGGTTTCCTTGGTTATAGCCTGTACACTAGGGGCATGCCATCGGCGAATCTTCAATGATGGTGGACGATGCCGGTGCATCCAGCTCTGGCACCTCCTAGGGGGCCTGCCATCGACAAATCTATGATGATGGTGGACGACGTCAGAGCAGCCAGCCCCAACACCTCACAGGGAGCCTGCCATCGATGAATCTGCAATGATTGTGGGCTATGCCAGAGCATCCAGCTCCGGCACCACCCAAGGGGCCTGCCTTCGACGTCAACACTCAAACAAAGCTCGGGTCCCCTGGAAGGAACACACCAAGGGCAACCCCTCATGCTTCCCCGCTCTGTTGGGGGCCAGTTGAAGACATCCTATGCTCAAGTGGTAGGCATGCCCAGCAACCTAGCCAGACCTACCAAGGGGCCTCTAAGAGGGATCCATTGGCAGGATGTCAACTAACAAAAAATCGGACATGTCAACTGCGCAAGCGTTGGTTCCTCAAAATCTATCGACATCAAGAAAATCTCTTCAAGACCTTACGCAGCTAAGGACTTGGGGTAACAAGTTAAGAAGCACAAGACAAGCCAAACAAACACAAAGTCAAATTCATTGAAGAATATTTACAAAGGGGCGAACCCCGGATACAAAGACGGGTCGCCAGCCTCAATCGCTGGCATATTGCACGATGACATGTTTGGCGGCATTCTTGATCTCTGCCGCTACTGCTTCCTCGCGCTCTTCAACGGGGCCTTCGAAAACTGGCTCCAGTGGCAGCTTAGTGTACCGACTCTGGTAGCAAACCAATACATGGGATGCCACCGTCTTTGCCACTGCCCTACCCTTGGCTTCCAGATGTTGAGCCAGCTGACGCTCCTACAGATCGAGCTCTTGGGTGTGGTGCTCCGCTGTGTGCTCCCTGGCTTGGACATTGAGATCGCGTAGGAGGATTTCCTGATGCTGAGCGGAGTGATGCGCCCGATCCCACGCCAATTCGCCCTCTTGGAGCTCAAGGTCTTTGAGGCGGGACTACAGCCTGTCCTGATCACCCTTTACCCGAGCCATCATCGCTAGGGCCGCCACCTCTTGTTCGGCGATAGTAGCCTCCAGCTCAGCAACAGCCGCTTCGTAGTGACTCAGGGCCTCTCGACCCTCTTCAAGGGCACGCAGAGGGGCGTCAGCCGTGTCATTGGCTACCTTGGCGTCGGCCAGAATCTTCTAGGACATTGTGTCCATAGCCTCGCCAAGCGGTGCCTCAGCTCCAGCTCCTTACTCTCCTTCTGGTACTTCGCTGTTTCCTCGGTGATCCTGGACCTCGGAAGGTCCTTGCAGCCTTGGAGGCGCTCGCCCACTGCACACAGCTTCTCCCACTCTATGGCGAGAGCCCTCTGCGCCCGACGAAGGTTGTATTGCACCAGGAGGATGCTAGACAACGCCGAGTCCATGATGTCAGAGAGGCGCTCTGGCTGCGCCGAAGTTATGGAAGGTCGCCCGGGGATCATCTCGAGGACCTCTTCCTCCTGTGGCGGTGAAGGTGAAGCCACCAGTACTAGGGACCTTGTCCTCGGAGGCTGAGCAAGATTTGTGGTGCTACCCGAATCGGCACCGTCATCGTCGCCCAAGGAGCCGCCCGCTGGATCAGCAGCAGCGGACGCTAGGCCCTTACCCCCTGAGCTAACTCCGACGTTGCCTCTGGTGCGACGGCTGGAGGTGCCTCCAGCACAATAGCCAAAGATGCTTCACTACCCACGCGGGGTACAGACGCCAGAGCAGCGCTCTCCTGAATAGGCTTGGCGGTCTGCTCCGCCGGTATAGCCGTAGCTTCCTGGGTCGAGTGCATAGAGCTCCGGGACACTACCCCCAACGGTAGAGGTGTCACAACAGCTGATGTAGACCTGCGTGTCAAAATCGGAATCTACCCAATCTAGAAGAACAGGCCAGATAATGAAGCAAACATTTGTAAGAATGCCCTACCGATGTCCCCAGAAGCTCTAGCAGGCCTCCACCTTTGGTGGCCTTGAAGCTGCGGGTCCTGACAACGGTGTGGCAGGTGAGGTCATCCCAGCCAAGCCTCCGCTGAAACCACTGGCGACGCTGCCACCCTGCATCGGTGTATCTCCACCAACCCCAATGAAGCCACTCCCGGAGTCTCCTCTCGAGCTGTCGCCGATGTTGGCCTGAGGCCTCTTAGCCTGAGGCTCCGTAGGCATAACACTCCCGGAGCCCCCTGTGGCACCTTGGACTGCGCTGGCTGCGGGGATGATGGACGGTGTGCCGACTGCAGACGTTGGCAAAGCCACCGCTTGACATACTAAGTCTTTCCCATGAAGAACCGCTGACACCCGATGCTGAGGAGGGGCGCGTCAAGGGACGTTGACTTGGAGCGAAGGCCACCTGCAGCGGCGCCTTCAATGGCGACCGAGGGCATTTCTCCTTCACAACCTTGACCACCGGGGACTTCCCCTTCCCGATGTCAGGGACCAGTACTTTCCCCTATCCGGCGTCGGCGACCGACGCCTTGCTTCTCCCAACATAGGAGCGCGCATCCTCCACCCTGGACGCCTTGGAGCCTAGGGTAGGTGTAGACTCTAGTGGCGAGTCAATGATGGCCAACCTGTGGTCCGCATCGCCAACCTACCGCGGTGCAAGACCGAGCGCGTCCTGGTTTGACATCTCCCTCGGGTTCTTCATCCGAAGGTTCTGATTGAAGCAAAGTGGCAGACAGGGCCCGGGAAGGTTGAAGACATCGGAAGTTAGCGGGACTTCGCACGCCTTGGACATTGCATCGAGAACTTCTTGCAGGGTCGTCTCTATGTCGCATCCCCGCACTAGCCGGGTGCCGTCCTGTGGCCCCAAATAAAGCCCTACAGGGCAGCTGCAATGCTGGAGGGGATCCAGGCATCACCGAATGAAGTATTCCATCACCATCAGCTCCGACAAGCCACGATCCACCAATGGATCCTCTCCATACCCAGGGTGTATTCCTGCTCCAACTCAAGGCACTCCTCCCAGGTATTCTTCTGGAATATCGGCCAACCAGTGGGCATGACCATGCAATCATGGGCATCGACCTGTATGATCACCCAGTCCCTTCTCCAGTCGGCCCACTTCACTGTGAAGAGCGGGGTCATGTACTTGAAGGGATGTTGGCCCGATGCTGGAAGTAGTAGACACCGAGGAAGCTTGTCTTGCTCTTCTTCCCGGTCCACCTCAGCACAAAGAACTGTTGGAACACCGGCACAGACAGGTGCACCCTGACAAACATCTCGCAGAAGTGCGAGAACACCGTCGCGGCGCCAGAGAGTTCGGTGACAAGTGGTGAAGCTGGAGCCTGAGGACCTCAAGGAGCGTCACCAAGAAGGAGGAAATGGGAGGAACAAACCCGGAGTACGTGTACACCTGGAAGAAGACGATCTCCTCCCCCAACTTTAGAGGCAGGGTACTGGGACGGATCAGATCCCGTCGTGCCTCGTCCTCCAAGCCGAACAGCTGCCTCATAGGCAATACATCAACTATGCGAGAAGGCGACAAGGCTGAGTCCATTGGAGCAGGAGTCGAGAACCTCGAAGGTGGGGAGAGAGTGGGTGCTCAAGGAGGAAGATGAAGGCTCGAACGTTGGGGTGTGTGTAAGGAAGAACCACCTTTGCCCACAAAGTTTTCCTTTTAACACCCCATTAGGCATTTGAGCGCACCGAGCAAATCACTTGGGGCCGAAACCCGCTGCTCAACCCATAGCATCCCTGAGGGAGGGGCCCAGGTCCCCTATTAGAGAGGTCGTCCTAAAAAGGCATCGACCCGAGAAGGCAACCCGGCGGTTCCCATAAAGGCGGGAGTGGAAGGAGCAGAAGCACAGCAGCCACATTGGGAACCGCTGCAGTAAAGAAGCTACATCAAGCAAAGATCCTGTCACCACGAGCCCTCAACCAGAGAGGGACGCATGGCCACGATGGCAGAGGCGCACACCGTTTCGGCTGATCAAGACAAAATTGAAAGACAGCGTGGGAAAGCAGGAATAGGACTCCACCCTCGAGCTCATCTCCTTCCTCCAGGGTGGACCCAGGGGCCACCATCGGTACCCAGCATACCGGGTACCCCCGCGCACAAGCTAAATCCACCTAGGTGCCATGTCCCCAGCCAAGGCAGGGTCCAAGGGCGCCACGTGTCTAGAAGGCCCGGACCCCTCAACCTCAGTACGGGGTCCAGAGTACCCACATAGACCTCAAGGAGGAGTCCAGCTCCCCCTCGGGGGTGAGCTCCCAGCAGGCCACGTGTCCAGCAGGACGAAATCCCGCCCCCCCCCCCCCCATGGGGGTGGGATCTGGAGCTACCACGTGGCTCGATGCAATAGACAGGCCACCTCTTAGAAGAGGCGGGCTCTAGCTCAGCCACGTGTCCTCTGGCCCTGGAGCCCCCGCTCTACTCAGGGGCAGGCTCCAGAGCTGCCACGTGGTCAGTAGATCGGGACCTGGCCTCCGAAGAAGATGCTAGCTCCCGAGCTGCCACATACCCTGCAACTTGCCCTGGGCGGTGTGTTGCGTGAGTTAAGAGGGAGGTGTGCCTTGTCCAGATCAGGCATTGAAGGCTCGCATCTTCCCCGAGTGCGTGACGCGGCGTACGCCTGCTGTCAGGTACCGTTGTGCCCAAATGCATCGCAGTGAAGGTGCAACAGGCCTACCCCACTCTGCCAAGTGGGTAGCACACGGCCCTAGGGACAGATGGATGGGACATTCCCTACCATCGTCAACGACTACGCTTGGGCCACTTGCGACGGAGGCGGCAAGACATCAAGATTTCAAGCCGCTGTTAGAGGAAGCTTACACAAGAAGCCTTAGATCTTTAGGATAAGATCGCCCCGAGGTCACCTGTCGGGCTTCGGATCCCACTTGTAAGGCGTCTGGCCTTGTCTATAAAAGGACCAGACCGCCACCATTACAAAGGATCAAATATCCAATCCCCAACACACACACACACACAAATACACCAGCAATACAACCTCACTGTGGAGTAGGGTGTTATGCACTTGCGGCCCGAACCACGTAAAAACCACCGTCTCATACTCCATGCGCGCTACCACTAGATTGAGAACTAATCCATGCCAATCAAAGAACCTCTGTGAGCTGCTCCTTAGCAGATCCGGGGGAAGTGTTGCATTAACACTTCAACGGCAAGGTAGAATATTTTGTTGTGCACTTTGTACTTTTGAAAGATAGGACATTGTAGCAACTGCTGATCAACAACCTAAGTCTTTATCTTTGCTTCGGGACAAGCAAAAGGTACACTTGGGGGAGATGTTGATGGTCGTTATACCAATTTTGATCGTCAATATATCTCATTTATGTGAAGGAATAAATATTTCTGACACACATTATCTTTAGATTTAACATAATTCCACTTGTACATGGAGAAATAGTACATGCAAGTATTTTATTGCAGAATTCATAAAGAAAGAGGGGAGCAATCCTGAAAAGTGACATTATGACCAATCACGCGACAACACATAGCATCACATGGATCCATAGACCCCTTCCCAGGCATATCCGAGGGAATCCAATGACAATTCACGCGGGGAAGGATCCTAGGCCCCCCTACCAGTGACCTGGAGGAAGCACACTTCGAGGGGCGCCATCACTAGGTTGGTCGAACCAGGGGTTCGACCGACCCCTTCCTGGCGCCAAACTTGGTCTTCCGCCACGTGTCAACTCCTTGTGGTGCCCTGAACCTGGTGGAGACCGATTCGCACGCAAAAGATAGCGAGAGCCGCCTCTACTCCATGTATAAATAGGGGGGAGAGGCCTCACTTTACACACACACCATTCAAGCATTCTCTAATTGTATACACTAGTTCTCCTAGTTCCTTAGTGCAGGTTAGACTGTAGAGAGAAGCCTCTAGTCCCATGTCCAAATTGGGAAAAGTATGGCTCATGTATCTCTTCTTCCATTTGTGAACTTATGGTTTATGATAATAATATTATTAGTATTTATACTCATATACTTGGGCAAAGCATTTTTTATTTGATTGTAGAGTCCATGTATGTGTTAGGTGTAGATGTTATTATGATCTAGTCATAATGTTCATATCTTGTTATCATAAACATCATATCGCCGCTATAGTCTAATTAGGTATTAATATGTTTATATTAATGTGAATATGATTGTACATAGTCCCAACATTGGTTCAACAATGTTTTGTCATGACCTTAGGAAGGTACTTGTACTGCAGCTCTTAAGGTATTTACTTGACATGTAAGTGTGGTTCTTATACAGTTAAGTAGTGTTGGATGTCTCGTAGACCCATGGGTTGTAGGGGTAGGCGGCAGATGGTGACAGCCATGTCCGTCCTTTGTAATCTCCCACATATGGCTACGCCATAGGCTCTTGGTGAGAATCGTCCTGATATTGTCAGGGGTAAACCCGTGCCCTATGTGTTGGACCACTAAGCCTTAGTATTCATCATTAGTATACTCATGTGTACACTAATAGGGTATATATATGAGTAATTAGTGTAACATCATAATTTCATGCATCATGCATTACATAAGTTCATATACATGTTTAACATTAATCCACATAAAAAGGAATGAGTTTAAAATGAATTAGAAGCAAAACCGCACTCAAAAGTTCTGAGAAGTGCGGACTTGTCCGTTTTTGGTGTGGACTAGTTTGATTTCTCTTTGACCTTCTTTGGACTTGTCCTTTCTTGCTGCGGACTAGTCTGGTTTTGTCTCTGTACAATTTTCAGACATGTCTGGCCCATAGCAGACTAGTTCGGTCATTCCAATTCCTTGAAATTTTGCTAAGTCCCTAGACTTGTTCGGACTTGTCCGACATCTTGCAGACTTGACCGTTTTCCCCTCTGACTAAAATCAGAGTTGTCCGGTTTTGGCCAGACTTGTCTGTTTTCCTCTCTGATTAAGTTCGGACTTGTCTGATGTCTAGCCTGGACTTGTCGGATATCTCTCTGACTAACTTCGGACTAGTTCGGCCTTTTGCGGACTTGTCCGATGATCATGATTCTGAGTTGATCTTTTGTTTCATGACGTGTTTTTGGGTTTTACCGTAAGTGGGCCTAAGGACATCGTGTCTAATTCTTTTTGGAGCCCACACTGGCCTCCACCCTCCCCAAACTCGAAATCCACCAAACCCTAGCCCTCCACCCTTATATAAACTACTCCACCCCTTGACTTTACATCCTTTTGCCTCAATTGAAAGACCACAAACAATAGTTCATGGAGAGACGCCATCAAGGAGGGAGAAGGAGATCCCGAGCAAGAAGAAGAAGAGGAGGAAACAAAAGAGGACCAAGAGATCAAGATCTCCATCAAGTTTTCGTTCTTCATCAACAATTCACCTTCAAGTTCTTTATCAACCCTAGATCGTCTAGATCCAAGTGTTGCCTCCAAAATCCTTGATTTATTGGAGTTCTAAACACCTGGTATACCTTCTACTTCCTCTTTCTCATTAGAATTCAACCCCGTTTCTCCAAATTCATGTCGATCTAGAAAACTCTAACTCGTCCGTTCTGCGAAGGGCGAACTAGTCTGGTCCCAAGCGGACTAGTCCAATTTTGTTGTATGTTTCCTGCTGAATTAGATCTGAATTGATTCGAATCAAATCCAAACATGTGTAGACTTGTTACTAACAATTGTAAATGATTAGTGAACATTATTAGCAACTCATTAACTAGTTTGCTTCGCATTTGCATTAATCATGCATGTCATGGCATATTGAGTAATATATGTGCACTTATTGATTGAAATTCTTGTCTTGTATGTTTATTGTGCGGTTTAGATGGATTTGCGCTAGAGAGTGCTCCGGAGGACCTCCAGCACCAGTAATTTGAAGACTTTGACCCAAACCAAGCCCAAGAGCAAGGCAAGTGTCCTTGAACATATTGATCCTGTTTTTACAATAAATGTTTTGTTTTCAAAACTGCATGCTTGTGTCGATCTGATGGGAATTCCTATGATAGAAAGTTTACTAGCTTTGTTTAACCATCCTTGTCACCTGGAATACATGGTAGAGAGTCGGAAAGGGATTTTTACCTTTGCTTTGCTTAATTAATTGGGATGGGAAAAACAACTATATTATTTAATTATGCATTAATGGTACTATGGTTAATATGAACTGCTCAATATGATATGGTAATGGGTGATCTAAGCAAGTCTAGTATGTGGATGGCTTGGAATACATGGTGGTTGCTTGCTTTAGATCTAAGGACCGGTTCATGCGAGAATAGGCCAGGACAACAGTGCCACCACGAGGCCAAGTATGGGTGCGACGTAGCTGATTAATTAGGGTATTGCTAGTTTTGCATGGATCATTTGGTGCACCGGGGAAGGGGAGTCGGGTTGGGTTTGGATTTGAGGTGGGACTCCCTAGGATCCGAATGGCACAAGAGGGGGCCCTGGGTTGAATATGTGCTCAGTTGGAGACATCGCCACCAGTGAAACCTCAGTGGGTCTGTAGATGCTAGTAGTCCCTTTGTAAAGGATATTTTGTGATCTATTGGCCACACACCAATAGAAGTGTGAGACGGCAAGATAGAGGTTCTAGTCACCGAAAAGTGATGAAATCACAAACACGTGGGTAAAGTGGTACAAACTCTGCAGAGTGTCTTAAAAACTATGATGATAGTTGTGCTCCCGGTTATGAGCACCTGGACAACTTCCATGATTAGAGTGAAACTTGGGATTGGGATGGTTTGGTACTAGTTATGGTTGATAATATGGTTATGGCTAGTTATGGATTGAATTATGGTATTGGATATGGTTGATGGTGATGGTAATAATCTAGAATAATGGTAATGGATATTGAATATGGACTAGTATTATGATAACTACATGTTTTATGATGGGTTTACTTCATATACATACAATATATTGCTTTTCAAATGTTTTAATGCACTTTTCAGCACTTAGCCGTTGTTATTGTTGTCATTTGTATCAGCTACATGTCATGCTTTCCACACTTGCTGAGTACGAATTGTACTCACCCTTGCAATTCCCCCACCAACAGTTGCAGGTTAGGATTAAGAGTATAATGATGATAATGCAGAGTTCTAGTCCATGTCTGCCATCAGCTTTGCCTGTGGTTTTGCTTGGATCCGTGCTACCCTTATGCTTATTTTGCTTAGTTCCATAGTTTCTTATTTAGGTTATTTCCGCTGCATTAGTTCAAACTTGTCATTAATAATCATTAGAGCTTGTATTTGAGAATATTATGAATTGTGTAATATAAGTGTTTAATTAATCTTGTTTTGTGGTAATTTTATGTATATCCTTTAGTGAATGCACTCGTGTATGTGTGTTGAACGTCCTGGGCACACATATGCGTTCACTTGGTTCATTCTCGGAACCGGGTGTCACAAATAGGTATCAGAGCCACATGTTGACCGTAGGTCGCAGCCTAGATAGAATGGACACTTTAGAGCACATAGGAGCACTTAGGAATCGATGTGGTTTTGCTTGGTGTGTTGTTTGCTATGTATTGCTGCTTGTGTGCTTAGTAAAGGATTTTGGGATGCTTTAGCATTGCCATGTCCACATAGGCTAGTATAGGTAGTTGTTTAGTTTCATATCTCTTGATGCATATAGTTGGGGATGTTTTCTAAATTCTTATCTCTTGCTTTTCTTCAGATGGTGAGGACTCGCAACTAGAGGGATGCCAATGATGAGGAGGAGAACAATGCAGCACCTCAGAACAACAATGGACAAGGACCTACCCAGGGAGCTATCAATCTTGAGCAGCTATTGGCCATGCAAAACCAACTCATGCAAACTATGATACAGACTATGGGAAAGCTGCAGGCTGGCAACAACCATCAGCCTCACATGCCTCCACCGCCACCCCCACCTCCTCATAACCGATTGGGGGAGTTCGTGAGGACTAGGCCGCCAACCTTTGCTCAAGCCGCTGACCCTATGGATGCCGATGATTGGCTCAAGTCCGTGGAGAAGAAACTTGAAATAGTCCAATGCAGTGACCGGGAGTAGGTGCTAATCGCATCTCATCAACTTGTTGGAGCAGCTGCCTATTGGTGGGACTCTTTGTGCAACGCCCATGAGAACCATAAGAGGATTACTTGAGCTGAATGCAAGGAGAGCTTCTGTTCTCATTATGTGCCGGTGTTATGATCTTGAAGAAGCAAGAATTTGAGAACCTGAGGCAAGGAAGACCAAGTGTGGGTGAATATCTCAATAAATTCACTCAACTCTCAAGATATGCTCTTGAAGATGTGAGCCGGGTCAGCTGGAAGCAATACTTGTTCATGAGAGGCTTGAACAATGAGATTCAAGTACAATTGCTGAATTGTGATTATGCCAACTTCCAGAAGCTAGTGGACAAAGCAATTGTTGTGGAGAACCAAGTCCATGAGATGGAGGAAGACACCAAGAGGAAGGCGCCATATCAAGGATAGCAACAAGATAGTAATGTGTGCCCTCGCTTTGCACCACCTAATGCGCCTTATTACAGCTCTTCTGCTCCAGTACAGCGCCCTGGATATGCACCGTGCCCAGCTCAATTTGTGCAGCAACGCCTTATCATGCAAGCACCTAGGCCTCCAATGCCTTTTGCACCTCGTGCCAACTTTCCTAGTGCAAATGTTCAGAATCAAGTTTGTCCCAATAATTCTTGTGCAGTTAGGAAGTGCTATACATGTGGATAAGCAGGACACTTTGCAATTCAATGTCCTAAGTCAGGCCATGGTCAAGGAAGTAATGCTCCAAGACAGAACCCAAGACCGAATGGAGGAGCACCATAAGGGAACCGTGGACAACATAATTTTCCTCGTGGAAACCTGAACCATGTCTCTACGGAGTAAGCTCAACAAGCAAATGACGTGGTTATTGGTATGTTTCTCGCAAACTCCAACCCGGCGACTATGTTATTTGATTCTGGAGCATTGCATTCATTCATTGCATCGAAGTACGTTACCAAGTATAGTTTGCCTATCTCTCACATGAATTATACTCTATTGGTTAAGTCTCCTGGAGGATAGATGGGGACAAAAATAGTGTGTCCAAAAGTAAGCCTTAGAATAAGGGGGTAGATTTCTTTGCCAACCTCATTGTTTTGGATTCTCAAGGATTGTACATTATACATGGTATGGACTGGTTGAGGAAGCACAATGGATTCATTGAATGTGTCACAAAGACGGTGAAGTTGACCAATGAGGAAGGGATCACCATAGGATTTGAAGCATCTCAACATGCACCAAAGCAAGTGGTGTTGAATCATATGAACAGTGCCGCAATTGAGGAGATTCTAGTGGTGTGCGAATTTTTGGATGTGTTTCCGTATGAGTTACCAGGTATGCCACCTGATCGTGACATTGAGTTTGCTATTGATTTAATATCTGGAACTGCACCTATAGCTAAGAGGCCATATAGGATGCCTCCTAAGGAGTTAGCGGAGCTCAAGAAGCAAATTCAAGAGCAACTAGAGAAGGGTTTTATTCGCCTAAGCTCTTCACCTTGGGGAGCGCCGGTTCTTTTCGTGGACAAGAAGGATGGATCCCAAAGGATGTTACCGAGCTCTCAACAAGGTGACAATCAAGAACAAGTACACCTTGCCCCACATAGAAGACTTGTTTGATCAGATGAAGGGTGCTTGTGTCTTCTCCAAGATTGATTTGAGGTCGGGATACTTTCAAGTGAAGATTAGACCATCAGACATACTCAAGACAGCTTTTTGTACACGGTATGGATCTTATGAGTACATTGTGATATCTTTTGGATTGAGAAATGCACCTGCGTACTTTATGTACCTCATGAATAAGATCTTCATGAAGTACTTGGATAAATTTGTTGTGGTGTTCATTGATAACATTATGATCTACTTGAGAAGCGAGGAGGAGCATGAGGAACACTTGAGACTTACGTTGTAGAAACTGAGAGAGCATCAATTGTTTGCCAAGTTCAGCAAGTGCCAGTTTTGGTTGAAAGAGGTGTCATTTTTGGGGCATATCATCTCAGGAAAAGGAGTATTGGTTGACCCGGGAAAAGTGAGAGATGTGCTAAAATGGGAGCCCCCGCAGAATGTCAAGGAAATAAGGAGCTTTTTTGGAATGCCTGGATATTACCGTCGATTCATCAAGGACTTTTCCAAAATAGCCAAGCCAATGACAGAGTTGCTCATGAAGGGGAAAGCATTCCAATAGACTCAAGCTTGTCAAGACAGTTTTGAGGAGCTAAATAAGATGTTAATAATAGCCCCAGTCTTAATATTGTCGAATGTAAGAAAAAGCTTTGATATATATTGCGATGCATCAAGAAAAGTACTTGGATGTGTGCTCATGCAGGAAGGTCAAGTGGTAGCCTATGCATCGAGGCAATTGAAGAAACATGAGCAGAATTATCCAGCACATGATCTTGAACTTGCAGCTGTGGTACACGCATTGAAGATTTAGAGACACTATATTCTTGGTCATAGGTGTGAAATTTATACAGATCACATGAGTTTAAAGTATATTTTCACACAAACGGATCTGAATTTGAGGCAACGAAGATGGTTGGAGCTCATCAAGGATTATGACGTGGGGATCAACTATCATTCGGGGAAGGCTAATCTAGTAGCCGATGCCTTGAGTAGGAAAGGAGTAAGCCACCAGCTCACGGTTTGAGAATTGCCATCCGAGTTATGTAAGGAGTTTGAATGGTTGAATCTCGGATTTGTGAATGAGATGGCGATAATGGAGTTAAATCCAACCTTGCAGCAGGATATTTGAGAGGGTCAAACAAAGGATGAGGAAATACAAGAAATCAAAGAAAGGACCCAAGAGGGGAGAGAACTCATATTTCACGAGGATGATCATGGTACCTTATGGCTTGGAAAAAGGATTGTCGTGCCTAATGTGAAGCATATTCGGGAGACAACATTAAAAGGAGCCCATGACTCGCCATACTCAATTCATCCGGTTGTACAAGGATGTACAAGGATTTGAAGACATGTTATTGGTGGGCCAGCATAAAAAAGGACATAGCTGAATATGTAGCATTGTGTGATATGTGCCAGTGAGTTAAAGTTGAACACCAAAGGCCAGCTGGATTATTGCAGCCATTGAAGATTCCAGAATAGAAGTGGGAAGAAACCAAGGATGGACTTTTTAGTTGGTTTATCGCATACCCAGTTCGGTTATGACTCCATATCCCAGTCCGGTTATGACTCCATATGGGTTATTGTGGATCGTTTGACCAAGTCAGCTCACTTCATCCCTGTCAAGACCAAGTATACTGCAATACAACTGGCAGTCCTATATTTGTAGCATATTGTGTGCCGACACGGAGTTCCAAAGAGGATAGTGTCGGATAGAGGTTCTCAATTTACCTCCAGGTTCTGGAAAAAATTGCATGAAGCATTGGGAACAAGGTTGAATTTCAGCTCATCATATTACCCTCAAACGGATGGATAAACTGAGAGGACCAATTATATTGTGGAGGATATGTTAAGAGCTTGTGCCTTGAAGCATGGAAGAAATTGGGACAAAAGCTTGTCGTATGCGGAATTCTCATATAAAAATAGTTACCAAGCAAGCTTAAAAATGTCACCCTATGAATCAATATATGGGAAGAAGTGTAGGACACCTTTGTTCTGGAATGAGACAGTAGAAAATCAAGTGTTTGGGCCTGACATGCTGCAAGAAGCCGAGAAACAAGTTTAGATCACCCGTGAAAATTTGAGAGCCGCTCAATCAAGGAAAAAGGATATGCGAATAATAGACGGAGAAGCTTAGCCTTTGAAGTGGAAGACTTCGTATATCTCAAAGTGCCACCAATGAGAGGTCATAAGAGGTTTAATATCAGAGGCAAGCTAGCACCTCGATACATTGGGCCATTCAAGATTTTAGACAAAAGAGGAGAAGTAGCGTATAAGTTGGAGATGCCAGCTCATCTTTCCGAAGTATATGATTTGTTTCACGTTTCCCAGCTCAAGAAGTGCTTGAGGGTGCCGGAAGAACAAGTGCCAATGGAAGAATTGGAACTAGGGGCAGATTTGACTTATGCCGAGGAACCGGTCAAAATCTTGGAAACCTAGGAGAGAGTCACAAGGAACAAGATTATTAGATGGTGTAAAGTGTAATGGAAGCATCACACGGAATCAGAGGCAACTTGGGAGCTAGAAGATGATCTCAAGAAGGATTTTCCATCTCTCTTCTCTTCCGCGTCGAATCTCGAGGGCGAGATTCATTTTAAGGGGGTAGGTTTGTAACACCCTCATTTTTATGAATCATGCATTGCATAAGTTCATATACATGTTTAACATTAATCAACATAAAAAGGAATGAGTTTAAAGTGAATTAGAAGCCAAACTGCACTCAAAAGTTCTGAGAAGTGCGGACTTGTCCGTTTTTGGTGCGGACTAGTCCGATTTCACTCTGACCTTCTTCGGACTTGTCATTTCTTGCTGCGGACTAGTCCAGTTTCTTCTCTGTACAATTTTCGGACTTGTCTGCCCCATAGCAGACTAGTCCAGTCATTCCAATTTCTTGAAATTTTGCTAAGTCCCTAGACTTGTCTGGACTTGTCCGACATCTGGCGGACTTGACCGTTTTCCCCTCTGACTAAAATCGGACTTGTCCGGTTCGGGCCAGACTTGTCTGTTTTCCCCTCTGACTAAGTTCGGACATGTTCGATGTCTAGTCCAGACTTGTTCGATATCTCTCTGACTAACTTCGGACTAGTCCGACCTTTTGCAGACTTGTCCAGTGATCGTGATTCTGAGTTGATCTTTTGTTTTACGATGTGGTTTTGGGTTTTACCTTAAGTGGGACTTAGGACGTCGTGTCTAACTCTTTTTAGAGCCCATGTGGGACCCCACACAGGCCTCCACCCTCCACGAACTCGAAATCCATCAAACCCTAGCCCTCCACCCTTATATAAACAACCCCACCCCTTGACTTTACATCCTTTTTCCTCAATTGAATGACCACAAACCCTACTTTGTGGAGAGCCGCCAACAATGAGGGAGAAGGAGATTTCAAGCAAGAAGAAGAAGAGGAGGAAACGAAAGAGGACCAAGTGATCAAGATCTCCATCAAGTTTTCGTTCTTCATCAACAATTCACCTTCAAGTTCTTCATAACCCCTAGATCATCAAGATCCAAGTGTTGCCTCCAAAATCCTTGATTCATTGGAGTTCTAAACACCTGGTATACCTTCTACTTCATCTTTCTCACAAGAATTCGAACCTGTTTCTCTAAATTCATGTCGATCTAGAAAACCCTAATTCGCCAGTTCTGTGAAGGGCAGACTAGTCTGGTCCCAAGCGGACTAGTCCAATTTTGTTGTCTGTTTCCTACTGAATTAAATTAGAATTGATTCGAATCAACTCCAAACCTGTGTAGACTTCTTAATAACCATTGTAAATTATTAGTGAACATTATTAACAACTCCTTAACTAGTTTGCTTTGCATTTGCATTAATAATGCATGTCATGTCATATTGAGTAATATATGTGCACTTATTGATTGAAATTCTTGTTTTGTATGTTTATTGCACGGTTTAGATGGATTTGCGCTAGAGAGTACTGCGGAGGACCTCCAGCACCAGGAATTTGAAGACTTTGACCCAAACCAAGCCCAAGAGCAAGGCAAGTGTCCTTGAACATATTGATTCTGTTTTTACAATAAATGTTTTATTTTCAAAACTGCATGCTTGTGTCAATCTTATGGGAATTCCAATGATAGGAAGTTTACTAGCTTTGTTTATCCACCCTTGTCACCAGGAATACATGGTAGAGAGTCTGGAAGGGCTTTTACTTTTGTTTCGCTTAAATAATTGGGATGGGAAAAACAACTATACTATTTAATTTTGCATTAATGTGATTATAGTTAATATGAGCTAGTCAATATGATATCATAATGGGTGATCTAAGCAAGCCTGGTATGTGGATGGGTTGGAACACATGGTGGTTGCTTGCTTTAGATCTAAGGACCGGTTCATGCGAGAATAGGCCAGGACAACAGTGCCACCACGAGGCCAAGTATGGGTGTGGCGTAGCTGATTAATTAAGGTATTGCTAGTTTTGCATGGATCATTTGGCGCACCAGGGAAGGGGAGTCGGGTTGGGTTTGGATTTGAGGCAGGACTCCCTGAGATCCGAATGGCACAAAAGGGGACCCTGGGTTGAAGATGTGCTCAGTTGAAGACATCGCCACCGGTGAAACCTCAGTGAGTTTGTACATGCTAGTAGTCCCTTTGTAAAGGCTATTTTGTGATCTCTTGGCCACACACCAACAGAAGTGTGAGACAGCAAGATAGAGGTTCTAGTCACCGAAATGTGATGAAATCACAAACACATGGGTAAAGTGATACAAACTCTGTAGAGTGTCTTAGAAAATATCATGATAGCCGTGCTCCCGGTTATGAGTACCTAGACAACTTCCATGATTAGAGGGAAACCTGGGATTGGGATGGTTTGGTATTGGTTATGGTTGATAATATGGTTATGGCTGGTTATGGATTGAATTATGGTATTGGATATGGTTGATGGTGATGGTAATAATCTAGAATAATGGTAATGGATATTGAATATGTACTAGTATTATGATAACTACATGTTTTATGATGGGTTTACTTCATATACATACAATATATTGCTTTTCAAATGTTTTAATGCACTTTTCAGTGCTTAGTCGTTATTATTGTCATCATTTGTATCAGCTACATATCATGCTTTCCACACTTGCTGAGTATGACATGTACTCACCCTTGCAATTCCCCCACCAACAATTGCAGGTCAGGATTGGGAGTATAACAATGATAATGTGGAGTTCTAGGTCGTGTCTGCCGTCAGTTTTGCCTGTGGTTATGCTTGGAGCCGTGCTACCCTTATGCTTATTTTGCTTAGCTGCATAATTGCTTATTTAGTTTATTTCCGCTGCATTAGTTCAAACTTTTCATTAATAATCATTAGACCTTGTATTTGAGGATATTGTTAATTGTGTAATAAAAGTGTTTAATTAATCTTGTACTATGGTAATTTTATGTATATCCTTTTTTGAATGCACTCGTGTATATGTGTTGAACGTCCTGGGCACACATATGCGTTCACTTGGTTCATTCTTGGAATCGGATGTCACAATTAGAGCACCATAGGAGTAGCTTTATCTTTAACTCAATCTTCACTAGGACATCTGTACCCCTTAGAGTAGATTGCTTAGGTGTGAGTCACACTACCCCCACTACATCATTTACCCATCCTATCGGACTCCTCACTAGAACACCCTACTTTTCCTTTTATCTTGTCACTCTTCACTTGCCTTTTTTGGGATAAAATAAATACAATCCTAGGGAATACTCTTGGATGAAATGCTACAATGCTACTTTCCATGCACTTGCGGAACTTATCTTGCTTTGGCTTAGGTTAGCCCAATGCCTCTGCAAAACTAGCACTTGCTGCTATTATGAAGTCTAGATGTTAAGAAATACCAATAGTCTCAGGTCGGTCGACTGTGTTTGGAGGGAATACCAGGTCAGAAGAACCCCTGGTTTGGCCGCACCCTAGTTGGGCCTGTCTTCTGTGTGTTTTCTCCAGGTGACTGATAGGTGGGTCCTTGATCCATTCCCGGGTGCTACGTCGTAGGATTTCCTTGGATACGCCTGTAAGTTGGCTATTAGATCCATGTGCTACCATGTGGTGGCCTATGATTTGCTGGGAAGGTACTTTTCAGGATCACATCCCTGGTTTCTCTTTAATTCTGCAATAGAAGTCTTACATGTACTGTTTCTTCAAGTACAATGTACAAGTAGAATTATGTCAAATATGGAGGTGATGTGTGTAAGAAATGTTGAACCCCTCGTATAATTCGGATATATTGATGATCGAAATTGGTATTTAACGACCGTCAGCAATGTAGAAGTTCATTTGCATCTTACAAGGTAGTTTCACTGTTTTTCTGTTACAAGGTGCGAATGACAGATCTTGAAGTTCATTCACATCTTAAAAGGTGCAAATGATGAGTGACAGAATTCATTCACATATTATAAGGTAATTTCACTAGCTTTTTCTTAAAATGTGCTTAAGATGGTTGTTAAAATTGATTCACATCTAGTAATATAATTTTACTAGGTTCATCTTAAAGGAAACGGATGATGGGTTTCGTGTTTTATTCTCATGTTTCATTCTCATTTAACATGATAGTTTCACTAGTATTTCTTTTTTTTAATTAAAAAAACAGCAAAGTGGGATGATCACCTCACCATTATTAAAGAGAATTACATTGTTTATGAAGATATTTACAACAACCACAAGCCCAAAATCCATACAGCTTGGAATAAGCACAAGATGTGCTATTCCAGCCTTTCCGCCCATGGAAGGAAACAAGTTTTGAGCAGGACTACCATTCTACAGTATTGCAATATACATTCTGTAATGAAGAACATTTTCCACTGAGTGAAAGGATGTTCTACCTAAAAAATATGCTTGTTTTTGCACTTACAAATTGCCCAACAGACCAATGTGACAGCTTCCAGAAAGGAGGTTTCTTGGAACGATCTTTTAGCCTCGAGAAGCATGTCATAGAAGTTAACATGAAAATTCCATTGAATATCTATCAAGCTCCAGCATTGGTCACTGAAAGAACACTTAAAAAACGCTGTGATGTCTCCTCCGCACATCTTTGGCACATAGGGCAGCTGAAGTTATTATTTGGCAATTTATAGTTCCTACTCCTTAGCAGATTCCTAGTGCTCAATCTGTCCATAAACAGAAGCCATAAAAAAACCTTGAGTTTTTTTGCAACACTTGATCTTCCAAATTTGCTTGATAGCAGTAGTTTGATGAAGCTATTTAAAACCAATGTTATAATATATCTTGGAGGTGTATGTGTTAGATCTCCATACATATAACCATTCATCCTTGTGATCATCAGAAATTTGAACTTCTTGTATTATGTCATTTACGTCATGAAGTTCCTGAAATACTTGTTCTGATAGTGGTACATGGCACAACCTATCCATCATATCAGTGTATCGGAAAGATGAAATAGGGATGGACTTGATCTTGGCAAAGGAGTAAAGGAAGGGAAAGTTGTGTGAAGATGGGTTCCATTCCATTCTTCTTCCCAGGATTGGACAGTGTATCCTCTAGCCACATTGCAGATAGCAATTTCCCTATATTTATCAAACAAATTGAGAACATCATTCCACCAAAAGGAACCTTTTTGATAAGAGCCATGAGGAATCTTTCCATTTGAATATAGGTTAGCCATAGAAGACGAACCTATGAGATATCCTTCTTATTTTAAAATTTATAGAGATGTTTGATCAGTAGTGTCTCGTTTTGCCTCTTTAGATCTATGATTCCAAGGCCACCTTTTTGCTTCGGTCTTGTGCATTTTTCCCATGCTATCAAGGATTTAAATATTTTATCCTGGGCAGAGCCATTCCAAAGGCAATGTTTTGGTATTCCCTGGTTAGGAATTTTCGGAGTGCACATGGTAAACGTAGGAAGAGGTGAAAGAACCGAATGAACAATTTGTAACCTTCCCTCCCTTTTGATTTAAGGATCTTGAAGTAGCAGATAGTCATGCCTCGGTTTTAGAGATCGAGTACTAAAAATTGATTGCCTTTGGTTTGTAGGTTCCCAAAGGTAGTCCTAGATAGGTGAATGGAAAATGTTCCACTTGCATCTGAAAACCCCTACAAGTACCTGAGCTTTCTCATTGCAAACATTTAGCGATACTAGGATAGAATTGGTAAAGTTGATGTGGAGGCCTCTAGATTGAATAAAAGTGTGTAGGAGGCCATTTAAAAATATAGATTATTCTGAGAAGCTTTCATTCTTAATAACATGTCATCTGCATACTGCACAATTGGGAACTCATTCGTCGAGACATCTTGTATCGGATAACTGATGATCTTCCTTCTGGCAGCTTTATTAATCAAATATTTACGAAGTTCTCCAGTAAGAGCAAATAAAAGGGAGGAAGAGAGGATCTCCTTGCCTAACCCCCCCCCCCCCCCCTTCTGCACATGAAAGGCTTTCCTGGCATACCATTTAAAAGAATTGCAGAGGAGACAGATTGAAGGAGGTTTGTAACCCATTGGAGCCACTTTTTCGGAAACCCCATGTGAGAGGGGATGTCAGTAATAGCTGAGGGTTCAATTAGATCAAAATCTTTGGTAAAATCCAACTTTATAATTACAATTTCCTTTTTTGCATGCTTGCACCTATGGTTGAATTCGAAAGCCCGAGCTAAGCAATCTTGAATTGTTCTTGATTTGATGAAGTCATACTGATTCTTATGCACAATTTCTATAATGTGCTTCTGTAACTGATAGGCCATAATCTTAATGAGAAGCTTAACAAATACATTTAACAAAGATATGGGCAGATAATCGCCTACTTTTGTCAGATTTCCTATTTGGGATGAGAACAATGTGTGATTTGTTTATTGCTTCAATGTCTAGGTTATGACTGAAGAATTCATTGCGTAAGGATATATAATCCTGTTTGATAATCCACCATCATTTTTTAATGAAGAACCCAGTGAAACCATGTGGGCTTGGTTCTTTATCAGAGGGAATACTTTTGACAACTTGGAGTGTCTCTTCATTTGTTACTGGTGCAGCAATGTCCCGTAAGCAGGGGAATTTAGTGATTGAATGGCTGAGATCAAATAGCATGGTTGACCGAGCAGAGGAGCCCATTTGAGACTTAAAATTATTGAGGAGTAGAATAGATTTTTCTGATGATCAGAAACTTGCGATCCATCGTCTTTTTCAAGCAGGGGAATTGTGTTGATTCTACGTTGTTCTGTTGCTGAATGAAAGAATTTGGTTAATTGATCTCCAAACTGAGTCCATCTTACTATGTAACGCCGTTTCCAGTATTCGATAGTAGTTTAGCTGTGTGTTTTCACTATGTTCCTGAAATTACATTCCTGTAAGAATAGGGGACTATTCTCCTCCAGTAAGTCCAAAATCTGAATAATTGACTCACAATTAGCAATAAGTCTAGAGGGTTTGCTAATTGATTTGCTCCATTTCTTTAATTTTCTCTAAGCAACTTAAGCTTATGAGATAGTCTGATGGCAATATTGTGACTCGGATTATTCATTCCACACATTGAACACTACATCATAAAATCCTAGGAGCTTAGGCCAATAGTTCTCAAAACAAAAAGTATCAACCTTTGGAATGTTTGTTCATATTTTGACAACACATGGGGTGTGATTAGGGATGAAAACAGTACGGTAATTTCCCGGGTCATCTGACGTCGTTTTCGAGATTTTTTTAACCATTTACCATTGTGGTTGGAAATGTTCGGAAATGATCTGGAAATCAGAAATTTAAATTTGGAAATCGGAACGAAAACGATTACGGTAGTTTTATGACCAAATTATCGGAATACTATATTTAATCAGAAATTTTCCGAACAGTTTTGAGTATTTTCTGAACTCGAACATTGCTTGGCCCGTTAGGAGTTGGGACAGAGATCCAGCCCATGCCCTGCACGATCCGGCGAAACCCTAGTGTGTGACCCCATCGCCCGAGCCCGACGCCCACTCGCCCGTCACTCGTGTTCGACCCTTCGCCTTCATCACCACAGCTTCACCACTCGCTTTCTCTGTCTCGTGTGTGTCAAGTCGCATGCATATGTAAGCAGCAGGCAACAATCCCCAAGCGAAAGCCCCCCCCTCTCTCTGTCAATTTCATCAGCTTCGTCGGTGACGGTGGCGCGGAGGAGGCTGCTTGCCGAGGCGCCTCCTGGGGAGCATCACAAGTGAGGGGAGCCGCCGCTGGAGTGGAGCAAGGGCTACCTCGGGTGGCTATCGCAGCCCACGGGGTGTTCAGGCTCCACCTCTGGGTGCTCATCGGCATCGCCGTCGGTGCCGACATCGTGCTCGTGCTCCTCCAGACCTTCATCTGCCTGTCCTGCTGCCCCGCCGACGCGAGGACCTTGCCGCCAATATCTACCCCTCCGACACCATGCTTCTCAAGGACCACATGCAGCAGGCCACGCCGACCAAGGACATCCATGAAATCATCCGCCGCCAACATTTTGTAAGCTGAATTAGAACCTTAAAGGAACTGCAGAGCCAACATTTTTAAACATTTAGTTTTGTTTCAGTGCTTTTTAATATCGAACAATTTAATGGATTATTGTATGCTTTGCAACTAACACTATGTACTTGGTGTGCAATTTAATGTTCTTGTTGGATGTTTTGATGAATGTAGAATGTATGGAAATTGTGGGCTGAATAAATGCTTCTTATTTTATGACACATTTTGAATTGGATGAATATTTATTTTATTACAGATGGACAGTGTATTGTGGTGTTGTTCTTTGAAAAAAAATCAAAACCATCCCAATATCGACATAATTCAATTCCGATATATCCGTTACAGATATTTTTGAAGTTTCTGATACCGTAACCGCTTCCGATAATTTTGTTTCCGACTCCTTTTCCGAAAATTAAATATGAAAATGAAAATGATTAAACTCATTTTCCGTCCGTTTCCGACAGTTTTCATCCCTAGGTGTGATCAGATGTAGTTCGAGATAGGGGTAACATCAAGGTTCTTGGAAAGCTTTCTGTCCAACCAACTGTAGTGAAGCACCAGTCTATTTGTTGCATGAGCGGGCGTTCTGCATATTAGACCATGTATATTTTTGTCCTTTTAAAGGAACTACAATCAACCCATTGTTGTTGATGGCACATTGAACATCTCCATTTCTATCAGATTTCCACCTGGCCATTTCCAAACGTCTATAAAGATTAAAATCTCCAAGAAACATCTAATTGAGACTATCATCAATGTCCAAGGAAGAGAACCAACGAATGAATTTTATTTTCCCTTCAGAATCACATGGGGCGTATATCACCGTTAGGTACCAGTATTCATTGGTACTTTTTGAGAGAATTCATCATTAGCTCAAAGGTGTTTGTGGAAATTACATTTCCTTCAAATTTGTTGCCGATCCACCCAATTAAAATCCAATCATAGTTGCCTCGTGAAGGAGAGAAGTGGAAGTTGTTAAATTTTTTGGTGCAAAAGAGACAAGAAATGTCGAGTCAATTTGGTCTCTTTTGGTCTCATGAATACACAAAACATCATAGCCCGACTCAAGGATTTTCTTGTTAACTGCCATCCATTTGTCATTTGTACCAAGACCTCTATTTTAGCTTAAAATGGTCTATTGTCTGTTATTTGTTCTATGATCCATGGAGCAAATATGGGAGGGTTCATCACCAGGAGAAAGATGAACCAAAGATCCAGCTTTATAGGATGTAAGAATACTAATCCATATTGCAAAAAAATTAAACCGGAAACTCTCCCGAAGAGTGACATTCATATCACAATAATCATCAACCAGAACATAACTTAAACAAACACCATTTTTTTCATGAACCTCACTCCACACCCAACACTGACAGTTATCACTGGCAACATATGACACCAGCTATCCATTCTCCAAACACAAAACAGACCCCAGCAACAAAAGTAATCACCAAGACTAACAGTTATCACCAACAACATATGACACCAGCAAACCTAAACAAAACCCAACGGCAAAATCCATCATCAAGAACAAGCTCTTCAACTAGCCATTTCCCTTCCTTCATCATCCCCAGCACCTCAAGGACATCCCTACGTGCAGCCGCCATCCCCATTCTTTTTTCTTGGGTCCATCGATAGCTCAGCGGTCACCTCTAAAGGATAGATGCTACAATGTTCTATGGAAACATTTTGCAGTATGTCAATTGGTATTTCCAGGTATATGTCATTGCAATTAACTAGATCATTTGAACCAGAAAATTCATGAGATAAAGATGAAGAAGAGTTACCCCTGTTTTTCTCTTATTCTTTTCCTTCTCCTCAGAATTCTTGATGATCAGAGCGAATGATTGGGACTCCTTGAATCCTTTGGTGCGGGATTTGGCTCGATCACTCCTGCGGACATCAGAGACAATCAGATGGGACTGTCCTACCTTCTTAGCAAGTGCTCTTGTTAGCATTCTGTGGGCTGGGAGACTACGGTCTGTACGTGGTACATCCTGATACTTATGCGTCGGTTCATGTAACACCCCAGCCACTACGGGCCTAGCGGTCATTACTTTTGGCAGCTCTCTAGGATCACAGACTAGACCCACAGACCAACACTAGTCTTTTCTGCGCATTTTGTCCTCACTCCAGCGCACCCGGGAAGACTTCCCGATCAGTCACTCATCCGTAAATTACTCCAGGCCAAGCACGCTTAACCTCAGAGTTCTTTGCAGGTGGCCTTCCAGAAAAAAGGTATACGTTGATGATATGAGTTATTCTATCAATCCTATTAAGCCTTGAGCGCATCCATTGTCATCGTTCCCTCCTCAGTGAGTCGTTGTGCAACGCATTTGGTCGTCACCCTTCACCGATTTGCTGTGCTGACATGCCATCTTGCTTCACAGGGACGCCGGCTACCTCCCCCAGTCTTCCCCGTCGCGAGCCACCGCCTCAAACCCTAGCTCTGGCGAGCTGCGGTGAGTTTTTCCGCCCTTCCCGATGTTCCCCCGTTTATACCCGATTTCTTCTTGAGCTAACCTTCCTAACCCACTCGCCTTGATCTAGAACGCGCCCCAAGCACGAAGACGTCTACGAATCGCCATCCCGGCGCCGTTCCCACTGAGGATCGTAGCTCGCCGCCGCATGCCTTCCTCCACGCCTTTCCAGACCGCACAAAGCCCCTAGGTGAGTCCACAATGTTCTCCTCCTTCGGATTTGGTAGGGGTCAACTAGGTTTAGGTGCTTTCCCCTTGGGTTGCATGCTCCGGTGAGCTCCAGGGTCGTCGGCCATGGCAGCACCGCTGTGCTGGACAAAGGTGGAAGAAGCATTGAGCTTCTTTTGATTCTAGTCGTTAGATCCTCTACGTGTGGCCTAAATTAGAAAGGGCATACCCATTGGTTTATATTAAATATAGTCCACTCATTTTATATATCCTACGGTCCAGATTAAATAAAGAGCATACCCATTCGTTCTTTTAATCTTGTGCGACCATCTAAGATTCGACGGTTCATAATAGAATCAGTCATACCCCTTCATATGTTTAGATCTTAGCCCTTGATTCAAAATCCGACAACCTGTGTTATATCACCGCATACCCCTTCGCATTTATCAACTAGCCCCCTGTACTCTTATATTTAATTGCGCATAGGTCCAAGTTTTTACAGAATTGACCTTATACTCTCCTTTAATTAGCGTTTTTGCTGTAAAATGATGTTTAGGCCACTGTAAACTCACTATTTCAGCATATTTACCCCTGCAGCAGCACTGTTCTTGAAAATGCATTCTTTACATTAGTAAAAATGGTGATTTATTACATTCAGTAGCAGGATTTTACAATATAAGTCGCTGTACTATGCTGAAACTAATATATACAACCTTGTAGTTGCTGTTTTTGGCATAAGACATCTCCAGAGATTGTTTATTAATGTTTTTAATGCTAGCATATAGTAAATTATTTATAGCCTAGAATCAATTAATTAATACACGACGACGTAAGTGCGTAGGCATTAGTTGTATGTATGAGTATTTATTATGCTTTGTTGTTTTGTATTATTTTTTATTGCCTTCTCGTTATTTTTGTTGCGCGTATGATAGCGTGGACAGAGCCAGTTCCTGAGCCGTCTTTCAACCTGCAAGATCAAGACTTTGGCGTCAGCGAGCAGCAGCTTTTTCCTAGAGGCAAGTGCCCTTGGCCACATTTTTCCTACTTAGGATTTTAGTTAGCTTGCATGCATGTCTTTAATTTGAATCCTATGATAGGAAGTTTACTAGTTTTTCCTCAGTACTCCTTGTAGCCTGGATTTGAGTGGATGTGGATGAGTCTTGTTTACGTTTAGCCCTGCTTAGTATATGGGGAGAGATAATGATATATTAATACTACTATTATTATGTTGATCATGAGATTGGTGGAGGTATTTATATATATATATATATATATATATATATATATATATATATATATATATATATATATATATATATATATATAGTAGATAGGAATCTAGCAGGCTGGTCACGCTTGGTGGGTGCCGTGTGCACGAGACTCGGTTGGGTTCTAGTGTCTGCGTAGATCCTAAGGACCGGTTTGTAAGACCTTGTGATCTAGCTTACACCATGCCACCAGAAGACTGGTATGGAACAGTTTGGCCAATTAAGTTGATTTCTATCTTACCTTGTGTGCACTATTGAGATGTTTGTGTGGCGCAAGAGGTGGCTTCTGCGACGGATGTAAAAATAGACACTAGGTATGCCGTTAGCGGTGAAAACTTAGCGGATGTGCACGGGTCTGGTAGTGCAATGTAAAGGCCTTATAGTGAACTCCTGACCACACACTAAAGGAAGTGTGAAAGCGGCGGGATGGAGTTTCTTTAGTCGCCGACGGGCGATGGAATCACGACTTGTGGGTAAAGTGGTACAAACTTTGTAGAGTAATAAACTGTCTAGACAGCCGTTCTCACGGTCAGGAGCGGGGTAGTAGCTCTTTCATGATTAGTTGGGTTGGATCGTTTTGTTTGGATGACGGGTTGGTGTCCAGTTGGTTTGAGCCTGGACGGTCTTGTTGGTACTTGGCTGGGACCTGAGGGTCGTTGTCTTGGTTACTGGAGGTTGGGATGATTCACCTAGTAAATAGGATGTTAATACAACAATAGGATAGGATGCTTAGTGCGTAAAGTCCGAGTTGGCTTTCCTTGATTATAGTATGCATGTCATTTATTTCTCACACTTGTTGAGTACTCTATGTACTCATGCGTTTTTATTGCCTCTTTTTGTTGGATACTGCTGCTCAAGCTACGGAGACGGAGTGGAGTATGATGAAGACGATGGTTACGATCCTGATGTTCAGTACTAGGCAGGCGTGCCCCAGGATAACGACTGTGGTGGAGCTCCACGCTTAGATTATCCGCTGCTATGCTTTGTATCTTTTCCTTTCTAAACCTGAGTCTTTCATGTACTGAATAATCACATGAACTTGGCTTTTATTATATATATTATACCACTTTTGTCGTTTTTTGTAAGAACTAACTGATTCTGGCCATACACGAGAGTGTGTTTGGTTTCTTTTGCAGGAACCGGGCGTGATAGTTCATCTTTGTCATCTTCATTGTCACAGAACTTGAAATTAATTTCAGCTGAAGAAAGCCCCTCAAGAAGGTCTTTGGCTGACTCATCAGATTGCTCCATCCATTTCATGACCTTGATCACCATCATTCTTGTTAGTTCATCAAATATAGAGGCTTCGACCATCTCTTTCCGTTTATCTCTGTTGTGCCTCATCATCATGTCTTCTCTCTTGGAAACATGGGCTTTCTTTATATGGGTTACTTCATCCTCATCATGTTGAGTGATTTCCTGCAATTGAGCTGTAGGTGAAGGAGAAGTGGTCTACTTGGGTCCGAGAAATGCAGGACCTGCTGAACTTAATGAGGCATATTTGGAAGATCATTCGAAGGAGGTGCATTTTGCTGGACCGGCTCATTAATACCAACTATAATAATTCCCGGGACAATTGAAGGGTGGAAGGGATGAGGGTTACCGTTGAAGGCTGGCGGACCTTCCTCATTTGCTGGAAACTGGTCACAAACTTGTAGTTGAAGATGTAAATCAGTACCATCCATGAACTTCCCTCTCCACCTTCTTCCATGCCATACTTGATTACTACGCTCCAAGGAATCTGGAGCATGTCATCCACCATGAGCAAAGCAAGAACTCTTGTGATGTTGAGGTCACTTCGTTCCATCTAAGCAGCTTGCCAAGAACAGCACAGGGTTGTCCAACAAACTAGGTGTCGTCACGTGAAAAAACAAGCAGCGTTATCCAACACTTCTTAATAAAAAGTAGCTCGCCTATAGTTCATCGGCTTGATCGTGGGGAACAAACCTGAATTCATGTTCACCTATCCAGTGGAGGTTTGCAGCGATCAGGGAAACCCGCTCACAAGCATCACGTACCCGATAAAGACCAACTCCATACGGATGTGAACCGAAGGTGAGAACATGCTTTCCAACATGTTCAATGTACTCTGCAATGTGTTGCATAAGGTGATTCTGTTTAGCAGTAGTAAAAACCTCATTCGAGACAGCAAGGACCATCTCTTCATTGGACTTCGGGAAAATCCAGAGATGTAGCAGGATCTCCTGGCCACTCGAGGATGTTGCCCACCATCTTCTAGTATCATTAGTGGGGGGTGAAGCGAGGGGAATTGAAAGCGAAATTGGCCATGTGCTAGAGTATTTCCAGGTTTGCAAGACATCGGTGGCAGGGATCAAAGAGGAGGGCAATTCATGAGGACCCAAGGAAGGGGGTGGATAATATAAGGCCCGGCATGGTGGTAGATGGAAAGTCTTCGGAGAGAACAATGCGACACATGGCAATCGCGGTTTCCCAAGAGTAGCTTACCGCATAAGCTGCCATCGTCATCACATTTCTAGGTATTACTTCCATCGTGCATTTACCAGCCAGAGCTAAGGACTACTATTGAGTTTCCCATTTATTAGTAGTGTTTGTGGCCTTGGGAACTCAAACAGATCTCTGCTGGTGGACACGCTTCTTAAAACATCTCCTGGCCATATGACCATAGCAAAAACAATATACTAGGCATCTAAGTTTGCCTTTACAATCAATTTTAACATGACCAAATCCCAAGCATTTAGAGCGGAAGACACTTCAATTAGGAGGCACAATTTTTAGAGGACAGAACCCGTGAGAATGCCTTCCCTGGCAATGGCAAAATCCTGCTGGATCGAGGCCCTGATGGCGTACTAGTACGCTTTCCACGAAAGTGATCAGTATCTGCACCATTGAGAGCAGTTACCTAATTCACAACCTCTTTCCCAACGGTAGGTTGATAGCTCTTTTTAATTGTCGAAAAAACTTGTTAAAGTGGAACAGTCGAGTTCATAGTGGAAGAGAGCCTCTGGCTTGTTTTCAACTTGTTGAAGGTGTAGGGAAATTGGCGGTACGCTACATTGTAGGGAAATCGGCAGTACGCTATTCTAGCAATTCTATCGCATCACCCAGGAAACATACGAGTACAGAGGTCATAAATCGTTACTACTAGACGGCGACGCGCAGCGCAGAGGAACGATGCACGTCGGTGTAGGGCAAGTAGACGATCTCGTTCGTCTCCTCCTCATTCTCGTCACGGTAGCAGATAGACAATCATGTTCGTCGTAGTCAATCAACGCAGCAGTAGCAGCAGCGCCTCCACGGAGTCCACATGTACAGGGAGGAATGCCGTGGGCCGGTGTGCTAGCACCGCGTGCGCGGCAAGGGTCTCAGCGTGAGGCCTGCGAGGAGTGGCGGCTAGGGCTATCACCGTGGTGGAGTAATTAGCTCCTAACCCTACCCTCGTATTTATAGGCATACTAATAGGTTTTTAGGTCGCAGGCTCATTAGTACCCTAATTGTTTATGGATCAAATATCCAACAGGCTTTAACCCGAATTGTTATGATTGCCTCTTGGACATATCACCAACAATCCCAACTTGCACTAGAGACAATCATCTAGCCAAGCTTTTCGATATTCTAACCCCTTAAGTGTGTGACCCGTTAGGTTCATGTGCAATCGGTTGTGAATAGAAATTGTTTCCAACCACAAGTCAGTAGAGGTACCTAGCAGGACATACTGGCTCCCGAATGTACATAAAGATCATATCACCGAACCTAGACACATTCAACATGCTAATCCCTTTGCCTCACGATACCAGTCAAGCTCAAGGCGAGATGTGTGTCATCCTTGTGATAGCACATCCATTCACTCGATCAAATAGTGGATTCATTTCGTGACTAACTTTTAGTCATTGTGATTAACCTTTAATCCTCTTAGCATGGCCATGCACTTTAAAATCCAACTATCTCGAGAGACCCAGAGATATCTCTCCTGTTATTAAGGAGGGGCAAATTTCATCTTGATCCACGCACATCCCATTCTATGTTTCATTATGTACCTAAAGACTACTTTTATGACTATCTAGTTACAGAGTAGTGTTTGTTAGTCTCAAAGTACACAACTACACACAGTGAGAAATAATGGCGATCTCAGGTCTAAGGACCTAGCAGGTGTATCACTCAAGATCAACTAATGGCACATATAGAAATAAAAATTCCAGAAGTGTCTCGGAGTGGGTCAATCCAACATCATGTTTACTAACATGTGTTCACATTATTAATTTGATATCTCCATATCTATGATCCGTGAAACGTGATCATCAATTAATACATATGCTAGTCTGTGTGACATCATTATCTCGTATAATGATTGTAACACCCTCATTTTCATGCATCATGCATTGCACAAGTTCATATACATGTTTAACATTAATCCACATAAAAAGAAACAAGTTTAAAATGAATTTAGAGCAAAACCGCACTTAAGAATTTTGGGAAGTGCGGACTAGTCTGATTTTGGTGCAGACTAGTCCGATTTCTCTCTGACCTTCGTCGGACTTGTCCGTTTTGCTGCGGACTAGTCTGTTTTCCTCACTGGACAGTTTCGGACTTGTCCGGTCCATTGCGGACTAGTCCAGTATTCCAATTCCTTGGAAATTTTTCTAAGTCCTTGGACTTGTCCGGACTTGTTCGGTATCCCAGCGGACTTGTCTGTTTTTCCTCTGACTAATCGGACTTGTCCGATTTCAGCCAGACTTGTCTGTCTTTCCTCTGATCAAGTTCGGACTTGTCCAATTTAGTTTGTACTTGTCCGATATCTCTTTGACCAACTTCGGACTAGTTCGGCCCTTTTTGGACTTGTCCGGTAAATCGTGATTCCGAGTTGATCTTTTGTTTCACGATGTGTTTTTGGGTTTAACCTTGAGTGGGCCTAAGGACATCGTGTCTAACTCTTTTTGGAGCCCATGTGGGATACCACACTGGCCTCTAACCCATCACAAACTCGAATCCATCAAACCCTAGCCTCCACCTCTATATAAACAACCCCACCCCTTGACTTTATATCCTTTTGCCTCAATTGAAGAGGCCTCAATTGAAGAGCACCCAAACCCTAGTTCGTGGAGAGCCACCATCAGGAGGGAGAAGGAGAGCCCGAGCAAGAAGAAGAAGAGGAGGAAACTAAAGAGGATCAAGATCTCCATCAAGTTTTCGTTCTTCATCAATAATCCACCATTAAGTTCTTCATCAACCCTAGATCTCCAAAATCCAAGTGTTGCCTCCAAAACACTTGATTCATTGGAGTTCTAAACACCTGGTATACCTTCTACTTCCTTTTTATCACATGAATTCAACCCCATTTCTCCAAATTCATGTCGATCTAGAAAACCCTAATCTGCTGTTTCTGTGAAGGGCGGACTAGTCTGGCCCTGTAGGAGACTAGTCCAGTTCTGCGATCTATTTCCTGTTGAATTAAATCTAAATTGATTTCAATCAATTCCAAACATGTCTAAACTTGTTAAATGCTATTAGAACTAGTTAGTAAACATCATTAACAACTCATTAACTTGCAATTACATTAATCATGTATGTCATGTCATATTGAGTAATATATGTGCACTTATTGATTGTGATTCTTGTCTTGTATGTTTATTGTGTGGATTAGACGGATTTGCGCTAGAGAGTACTGCGGAGGACCTCTAGCACCAGGAGTTTGAAGTCTTTGATCCCAAACAAGCCCAAGAGCAAGGCAAGTGTCCTCGAACATATTGATCCTGTTTAAAAATAAATGTTTTGTGTTCATAATTGCATGCTTGTGTCAATCTGATGGGAATTCCTATTATAGGAAGTTTACTAGCTTTGTTTAACCATCCTTGTCACCTGGAATATATGGTAGAGAGTCGGGAAGGTCTTTTTATCTTTTTGCTTCGCTTAATTAATTGGGCTGGAAAAAACAACTATACCATTCAATTATGCATTATGAGATTGTGGTTAATATGAACTCGTCAATATGATATGATAATGCGTGATCTAAGCAAGCATGGTATGTGGATTGGGTTGGACGCTATGGTGGTTTGCTTGCTTTAGATCCAAGGACCGGTTCATGCGAGAATAAGCCAGGACAACAGTGCCACCACGAGGCCAAGTATGGGTGCGGCGTAGCTAATTAATTAGGGTATTGCTAGTATTGAATGGATCATTTGACGCACCGGGGAAGGAGAGTCGGATTGGGTTTGGATATGGTTGGTGGGACTCCCTGGGATCCGAATGGCACAAGAGGGGGCCCTTGGTTGAAGATGTGCTCAGTTGGAGACATCGCCACCGGTGAAACCTCAGTGGATCCGTACATGCTAGTAATCCCTTTGTAAAGGCTATTTTGTGATCTCTTGGCCATACAACTATGGTAGTGTTTTGGCATAATAGAAGTTTTCTTTAGTCGCCGACGGGTGACTAAATCACAAACACGTGGGTAAAGTGGTACAAACTCTGCGGAGTATTAAAAACTATCATGATAGTCGTGCTCCCGGTTATGAGCACCTATACAACTTCCATGATTAGAGGGAAACCTGGGAGTGGGATGGTTATGGTCATGGTTGATAATATGGTTGGTACTGGTTATGGGATGGTATTATGGTTTATGGCAGTGGATATGGTTAATGGTAATGAGAAATCTGGTATATGGATGGTGGTAATGAAATATGGACTGGTATTATAGTAACTACATGGTTTATGATGTGTTTACTTTACATACGTATAATATACTGTTTTTCAAATGTTTTAATGTACTTTTCAGCACTTAGCCTTTATGATATTCGTCATTTGAATCAGCTACATGTCATACTTTACACATCTTGCTGAGTACGACATGTACTCACCCTTGCAATTCCCCCACCAACAATTGTAGTTCAGGATTGGGAGTATAACGATGATAATGTGGGGTTCTAGGTTGTTTCTGCCGTCAGCTTTGCCTGTGGTGTTGATTGCAGCTGCGCTATACCCTATTTGCTTAGCTGCTTAGTTGCTTATTAAGTTATTTCTGCTGCATTAGTTCAAACTTGTCATTTAGAATCATTAGATCTTGTATTCAAGGATAATCTAAACCTGTGTAATAAAAGTGGTTAATTAATCTTATTATGTGGTAATTTTCTGTATATCTTTTTGTGATGCACTCGTGTATGTGTGTTGAACGTCCTGGGCACACATATGTGTTCACTTGGTTCATTTTCGGAACCAGTTGTCACAAATTGACCGTAGGATGCAACCTAGATAGAATGGACATTTTAGAGCACATAGGAACACTCAGGAAGCTATGTGTTCTTTCTTGGTGTGTTGTTTGCTTTGTTTTGCTACTTGTGTGCTTAGTAGAGGATTTTGAGATGTTTTAGCATTGCCATGTCCACATAGGCTAGTATAGGTAATTGCTTAATTTCATACCCCTTGATGCATATAGTTTGGGATGTTTTCTGAATTCTTATCTCTTGCTTTTCTTTAGATGGTGAGAACTCGTAACAAGAGGGATGGCAATGATGAGGAGGAGAACAATGGAGCACCTCAGAACAATAATGGACAAGGACCTGCCCAGGGAGCTATCAGCCTTGAGCAGCTTTTGGCGATGCAGAACCAGCTCATGCAGACCATGATACAAACTATGTGACAGCTGTAGGCTGGCAACAACAACAATCAGCCCCACATGCCTCCACTACCACCCCCACCGCCTCATAACCGATTGGGAGAGTTCATGAGGACTAGGCCACCGACCTTTGCTTAAGATGCTGGCCCTATTGATGCCGATGATTGGCTCAAGTCCGTGGAGAATAAGCTAGCTATTGTCCAATGCAGTGACCAGGAGAAGGTGCTATTCGCATCTCATCAACTTGTTGGAGCAGCTGTCAATTGGTGGGATTCACTATGCAATGCCCCTGAGAACCAAGAGGGGATTACTTGGGCTGAATTCAAGGAAAGATTCCATTCTTATTATGTGTCGGAAGGTGTTATGATTCTGAAGAGACAAGAATTTGAGAACCTGAGGCAAGGGATATCGAGTGTGGGTGAATACCTCAATAAATTCACTCAACTCTCAAGATATGCGCATGAGGATGTGAGCCGGGACAACCGGAAGCAATACTTGTTCATGAGGGGCATAAACAATGAGATCCAAGTGCAATTGCTCAATTGTGATTATGCCAACTTTCAGAAGCTAGTGGACAAAGAAATTGTTGTGGAGAACAAGGTCTGTAAGATGAAGCTAGATAACAAGAGGAAGGTGTCATACCAAGGACAGCAACAAGGAAGTAATGTGCGCCCTCGCTTTGCACCACCCAATGTGTCATATTACAACTCTTCTGCTCCTGTGCAACGTCCTGGTTATGCACCGCGCCTACCTCAGTTTGTGCAGCAACGCCCTGTCATGCAAGCACCTAGGCCTCCAATGCCTTCTATACCTCGTGCCAACTTTCCTAGTGCCAATGCGCATAATCAAGTTTGTCCCAATAATTCTGGTGAGCAAGGAAGTGCTATACGATTGGAGAAGCAGGACACTTTGCACATCAATGTCCTAAGTCAGGCCTTGGTCAAGGAAGCAATGCTCAAAGACAGAACCCAAGACCCAATGGAGGACAGCCGCAAGGAAACCGTGGACAGCAGAATTTTGCTCGTGGCAATGTGAACCATGTCTCTACAGAGGATGCTCAACAAGCGGATGATGTGGTGATTGGTATGTTTCTCGCAAACTCCAACTCGACGACTATGTTATTTGATTCTAAAGCATCACATTCATTCATTGCATCAAAATATGTCGCCAAGTATAGTTTGCCTATCTCTCATATGAAGTTTACTCTATTGGTTAAGTCTCTTGGAGGAGAGATGAGGACAAATATAGTATGTCCAAAAGTAAGCCTTAGAATAAGGGGGTAAACTTCTTTGCCAACCTCATTGTATTGGATTCTCAAGGATTGGACATTATACTTGGTATGGATTGGTTGAGGAAGCACAATGGAGTCATTGAATGTGCCACAAAGACAGTGAAGTTGACCAATGGGGAAGGGATCACCGTAGAGTTTGAAGCATCTCAACACGCACCAAAGAAATTGGAGTTGAACCATATAGACGGTGCCGCAATTGAGGAGATTCCAGTGGTGTCTGAATTCTTGGACGTTGTCGGTACCCTGGGAACCGTACACCCCTTGAGATTACAAAGATCTCAAGGGAAAGTCATCTACTTGATTTGAAGACCTTCGAAGGCCCACATGTCATACATAACTGGACCCGCTTCTCCAACATGGTTAGTCCCAGGATCGCCACGTGTACTATCAAACCGGAGCTACTGCCCACAAGGGGGAAGCTCCGGGCTATGTACCGAAATGGCATCCCCGGACCTAACCCCAGACCGAGGGAAGCTCCGGAACTGACATGTGTCAGGTAGCTCCGGAGCTATCTGTTTCCCGCAGTACGCTCCAGAGCTACCACGTGTCCAACCGTCAGATCTTCAGCCTCTAACCTCCGGAAGACTCCACAACGGCTCCGGATCTTCAAAGGGGAATCAAGGACTTCAAGACCCGATTAAGTGTCATAAATACCATATTAATGACACACGATCGGATGACCTTAATTACCAGTAACGGTGTTGTCAAAGCCCATAACTCGGTCATTAAGGGCAATTAAACATGTTGAATGTGTATCAATATCAGTAACCGCCGGGGCCACATGTTGGGCCAGGCTAACTTGTAACGGCCTGCCCTTGTACTATAAAAGGACAGGCTGACGATACACTCGAGAGATTCGAGATACGCTCGATACACTATACGCTCACTCTACACTCTGAACTCACTTTGAGCTCAGACAACCAATACAACACCAACACATCCCCGTGGAGTAGGGTATTACGCTCAGGCGGCCCGAACCACGTAAATCTCCGTGTCTCCTGTGTTATTTACAATTCACCTTCTTGAATCTCCGCGCACCCACACCGAACATCAAACTCCTCTAACACTTTAGTAGTATCGGGAGATCTGCCGGATCCAAACCACCGACAGCTGGCGCGCCAGGTAGGGGCGCCTAAGATTTCAAGAATGGTGAACTCAGCTGTTGGATCATCCAACGGTCATCCTGCTGTTCAAGCTGTTGGTGCCAATCCCTCCAATATGCAGCCACCAGCAGGAGCCTCAGCGCCAGCAGGAGTGACACTTCCACCACTGCCGCCTCCACCAACAAATCAAGCTGGACAACGCGATGGTGCACCGGCGTCAATCACTGCATTGGCAAATCATGACAACCCGGAACACGCGCTCCATGCAGCACGTGCTCTTCTCCAACGCCCACCTCCTCCGAATGCATCCCGGGATGCAATGGAGCAGTGGAGGGCCGATGTGGAACATTTGGTTGCAGCAGCAGCCGACCGCATCAGCAACCAGGGTCCTCCTCCTTCAGGACGGGCCCCGTCGTAGTGACAGACCTTGTCCGACAGACTTGGTCCGCACGTTTCCAACAACAGGAGACGTGCTGTGTCACAGCAGGTGACGTCATTGCCCTCCGGGGCACGACGCACTCACACGGTATCAAGGCTTTCAACTCATGACCTTCGGGCGGAGCTTGATCGCCGATACCACCAACAAGACGGCTGAGTTCATATTGAGCATGCTCGTGAAAGGCGAGAAGCTCTAGACGTTCCTGCTCCTGAAGGAGTAGGAGGAGGCTATTCAGCCTTGGCCATGCATCTGCGTATGGTCAGGTGGCCACAGATGTTCCGGCCTGACTTGCCGGAGAAGTTTGATGGGACCGTCAATCCTGTCGAATTTCTTCAGATTTACTCCACTGCTATTTTGGCAGCTGGAGGAAATGAGGCCGTAATGGCCAATTATTTCCCAGTGGCTTTAACTAGGACTGCCAGGTCCTGGTTTATAAGCCTTCCACCCAACTCCATCGACAGTTGGGAGGAGCTGTGCCGGCAGTTCACCGCCAACTTCGGGAGTTCATACACCCGACCAGGTACTGAACTGGACCTTTTTGCAGTCGTGCAAAAAGGGGGAGAATCCCTGTGATCATTCATCCAGAGATTCTCTCAGGTACGAAATACTATCCCTTCTATCTCTAGTGCCTCTGTCATTGTGGCATTCAGACAGGGTGTACGGGATAAGAAGATGCTGGAGAAACTGGCGATCAAGGAGATCACCAGTGTCACAGAACTCTTCAGTTTGGCCGACAAATGTGCCAGAGCTGCGAAGGGTCGTGAAATGCACTCCAAACCAACTCCGTAGGATCACAAGAAATCCTCCAAAGAAGAAGCCGCTACCTCCGGGAGTGGCAAGAAGAAGAAAAAGACCAATGGCAAGAAGAAGTCGTCGGCCGGTGCATCCAATGTTGCAGCTGCTGCAGCTCCGGGTGGCCGGGGGCCACGCCCCGAGAAGCGACCTCGACCGTCTTCTGAAGACGGTGGCAAACCCAAGGTGTGGTGTCCAATTCACAAAACGGGCAGCCACAGTTTGGAAGACTGCCGGGAGGTCCAAAACCTTGCCGAGCGCTACAACAAGCGCCAGGAAGAAGCTCCTTTCCGATAGAGGGAAGGAAAACAAAAAGTCGACGAAGCTCCGGCTGAAGAGGAGTTAGGTTTTCAGGATCCCAAAAAGGTCCTGAAGGCCGTCTACACCTCTGTCGATGACGATTCCGACGTCTCTGACAACGAGTGTCGGAAGACCATAAACACCATTTTTGGTGGATCATGGGACATCACCTCCCGCTACGTCATCAAGACTATGCGTCGGGACATGGCTGTTGTAGCTCCTACAGCCAGGGCGGAGCCTCATCAAAAGTGGATGGACACAACCATCACTTTTGATGCTTCGGACTGCCCTCGAAGCATGGTTGGAGCAGGTCAGTTACCTTTGATGGTATCTCCTACCATCAATAACATCCAGCTCCACCATGTCATGGTAGACGGAGGTTCGGGGCTCAACCTCATAAGCTTTGAAGCTTTTACCAAGCTTCAGCTCTGACCTTCGGATCTCCACCCCTCCCGACCTTTCTTCGGAGTAGGTCCGGGAGCCATTACCCCACTCGGAGCTATTACCCTCCCCGTTACCTTCGGGACCCGGGAGAAGTATCGCACCGAGAAGTTGGTCTTTGACGTTGCTCAGATCAACTTACCCTTCAATGCCATCTTGGGTAGGCCTGCCTTGTACAAATTCATGGCAGCTGCTCATTATGGTTACCTGGTGTTAAAGATGCCAACACCAGTAGGCGTTCTCCGAATCCGTGGAGATCGTACTGCCGGAGTAACTGCTCTGGAAGAACTCCATGCACTTACCACGGCGCAAGAGGAGGACTCCAGGCAGGAGCAAGCTCCAAAACCCCCGAGCATTCGCCAGCGAGGCTCGACTTCTGCACCTCGTGTGCAGCCAAGCGGCGACACCGACATTCCCGTCAAAGTCGTCCAAATTGGTTCCGATGCCGCTCAGACCACCCGTATATCGGGGGGATTGAACGAAAAATAGGAACTCGCGCTCATCACTTTCCTCCGGGCTAATGTCGACGTGTTTGCTTGGCAACCGTCACAAATGCCTGGGATCCCCAGAGAAGTGATTGAGCACAATCTGAAGATCTACCCCGACGCCCGGCCTGTGCATCAGAAGCCTCGGAAGCAATCCGTAGAGCGACAGAACTTCATTCGACAAGAAGTGAAGAAGTTGCTTGAAGCTGGATTCATCTGAGAAGTCTTCCATCCAAAATGGCTGGCAAACCCAATCATTGTGCCCAAGGCCGGCGGGAAGCTTCGGATGTGTATCGACTACACAACACTAAATAAGGCGTGCCCAAAAGATCCATTCCCACTACCTAGAATAGATCAGATAGTGGATTCCACCTCCGGGTGTGAATTACTGTATTTCCTAGACGCATATTCTGGGTATCATCAAATCAGAATGTCTAGGGAAGATGAAGAGCATACCTCTTTCATCACTGTAGATGGATTGTACTGTTATATAGACATGCCATTTGGTCTCAAGAATGCAGCTTCAACCTTTGTACGAGATATGTACAAAACCTTTGAAGAACTCATTAGAGACATAGTGGAAGTGTACGTCGATGACATCGTGGTCAAGGTCAAGAACAAGGAGTAACTCCTTGACACCTTGCAGGTTGTCTTCGATAAGTTGCGGATCACTCGCACAAAGCTAAACCCAGACAAGTGTGTCTTCGGGGTTAGCTCCGGAAAACTTCTTGGTTTCCTGGTAAGTCATCGGGGCATAGAAGCTAATCCGGCGAAGATCAAGGCCATTGAAGACATGCGGCCACCAGCCCGCATCAAAGATGTCCAAAAGCTAACTGGATGTCTAGCAGCCCTCAGCCGGTTCATTTCAAGACTATCGGAACGGGCACTCCCCTTCTTCAAGTTATTCAGAAAGTCCGGACCATTCCAATGGTCTGAAGAAGCAGAAAAGGCGTTCCAGGAGCTAAAACAGTTCCTCACCACCCTACCAATTCTGGTAGCTCCAAACCTTGGTGAGCCTTTGTTGCTTTACATTTCAGCAACTGACGAAGTCATCAGTATGGTCCTGGTTGCAGAGAGACCAGAGCTACCCCATACTCAGGAATCCAGACCCCTTCGGGAGGGTCCGGAGGTTCCTGAAAGCGAGTCTGGGTCCCAACTCCCAGACTCGAATCCACAAGAAGTTACTTCAGAAGACCTAGACCCCTTCGGGAGGGTTCAGGTCACTTCAGAAGAAGCTCCGGGTTCCTCCAGCCAGGACCTAGAGGCCCTTGAAGAAAATCTGGATCCCTCCAGGAGGATTCGGGTCAGTGAAGGGGAAGCTCCGGGCCCCTCCGGGAGGGTCCGGGCCATTCAGCGCCCAGTGTACTTCATCAGTGAAGTACTACATGATGCCAAGACTCGATACCTAGAGGTGCATAAACTGCTCTATGCAGTTCTTATTGCCTCCAGGAAGCTTCGCCATTACTTCCAAGCTCACAAAATCTCAGTGGTGACCTCTTACCCACTTCGAGCAATCTTGCATAATCCCAATTCAACTGGGAATATTGCAAAGTGGGCAGCGGAATTGGCCGAATTCGATCTCGAATTCATTTCAAGGCAAGCAATCAAGAGTCAAGCATTGGCAGACTTCGTGGCGGAATGGACTCCCTCTCCATCAAACCCTAGGGGCCCCAGTGAGCAGAAGCCAGAACACGAAGCTCCGGTCTTCACCGAGCCTCATTGGACTCCCTACTTCGATGGCTCCATGCAAAAGCAGGGGGCCGGAGCTGGAATCCTTCTCCTCGCACCAACTGGGGAGAAGGTAAAATACATGGTACACCTTGACTTCAAGGCGACCAACAACATGGCGGAGTACGAAGCACTCATCTACGGACTAAAGGTGGCACTGTCATACGGTGTCAAGCAAGTGCTGGTCAAGGGAGATTCACAGCTCATCATTAAGCAAGTGAAAGGTGAATGCTCCTGCAACAATCTCCAATTAGTTGCTTACCTCCTTGAAGTCCAGAGGCTTCAGAAGGACTTCAAAGTCCTAGATCTCCACCATGTTCAGCGTGCCCATAACGCTGAAGCTGACGAACTCTCGACGAAAGCGTCAACCGGAGCTTCGGATCCTGACAGAACTTTTGTCCGGAGGTTGTCAAAACCCACAACTCAGCCTGCCGAACTGAGCGAAGGGGGCGAGATCAGCATCCTGAAGCTGACGGTCCCGATGGCCCTGTTACCATGGCAGCCATCAAGGGTCGTAGGTGCTGCCGGAAGCTCCGAGCAACCCAGCACGCAAGACTCAAATGCTCAAGTTAGTTCCGATGCATGGATCTCAGAGATCCGGAACTACTTGAAAGACAACATCCTTCCTGACGATGATGTATCCGCTGACCGGGTAGTCAGATTGGCTAAAAGATACACGTTGGTAGAAGGGGACCTCTACCGACGCGGTGCCAACGGCATCCTAATGCGGTGCATCACAAGGGAAGAAGGCTGCGAGCTCCTCGCAGAAATCCATGGAGGCGAGTGTGGGAACCACGCGTCTTCCCGCACGCTGGTTGGTAAAGCCTTTCGGCATGGCTTCTACTGGCCTACAGCACTCAAGGATGCAACTGAGCTGGTGAAGAAATGCGAAGCATGTCAATTTCATGCAAAGCAAATTCACACACCGGCTCAGCCCCTACAAATGATACCTCCTACATGGCCTTTTGTTGTGTGGGGGATGGACATCTTGGGACCGTTCCCAAGAGCCGTCGGAGGTTACAAGTTCCTGTACGTTGCCATTGACAAGTCCACCAAGTGGCCGGAAGCAACTCCAGTTGTGACAATCAACAAGCAATCTATTATCAACTTTTTGCAGTCCATTGTATGCAGATTTGGAGTCCCAAACAAAATCATCACCGATAATGGGACCCAATTCACAAGCTCTGCATTTCAAGGATATTGCGAAGACCTCAGCATTCAAGTTTGCTACGCCTCCGTAGCTCACCCAGCAAGCAATGGCCAAGCCGAGAGAGCAAATGCTGAAATCCTTAAAGGACTCAAAACGCGCACCTATGAGCGCTTGAAAAAACATGGAGCCAACTGGATTGAAGAGCTTCTGCCCACTTTATGGGCCAACAGGAAAACTCCAAACCGGTCAACTGGAGAGACACCCTTCTTCCTGGTGTATGGAGCTGAAGCAATCCTTCCTTTGGAAATCACCTTGGGGTCACTTCGGGTCCGGACCTTCGACGAAGCCACGCAGGACCAGCTCCGGCGTGAAGACCTAGACCTCCTTGAGGAGGGAAGGTGCCAAGCAGCTGTTCGGAATGCCCGATACCGCCAAGCCCTTCGGCGCTATCATCAGCGGCATGTACACAACCGACAGCTCGAGGAAGGCGATTTGGTGCTACGGAGAATACAATCCAGAGAAGGGTTAAACAAACTCCCCCCCAGCTGGGAGGGACCCTTCCGAGTGATTAAAGTATCCCATCTCGGAAGCGTTCGCTTGTCTACCGAGGATGGGACACCTCTCCCAAATCCTTGGAACATTGAGCACCTCCGTAAGTTCTGCACTTAATATCACGGAGGTGAGTCTGTAGTAACTTGAGGTGTATGTTATAGAGTCATTGTACAGAGTCGGGTAGTTCCTTCGGGAGAACAGCCGGACCTTTCCTGGAAGGTCCGCAAAGTTCATGCAACACTTGTCACAGTCTCAGGACTAAAAGTGTGGCTAGCTACCCTGGGTCAAACGGGAAATGAAACACGCTTAGCCTGGTTCCGTACCCTAAGAGTGTACTTGTTTCCCCTGTACCCCGGACCTATAATGAAAGACATCTTCTTGAGAAACAGACTCCACATGCATTTATTTTGTACAGGCTCAACATTTTTATTTTTCTCTTTCTTGTCTATAACAAAGACGTGCAATTCTTAAGAAATTTTAGTTCAACCGGTTCATAAACAATTCAAGTTGTATTGTCGATTCTTTTGGATTCAAATATTGTTCATGGCCCACTCGCCTGAATGCCGCCAAGCCAACCTAGGGCCGGAGTGTGCTATCGGCTTAGCCTGGTAAAACACCCTAAGTATGCCACTCTACCTACACCTCGGCAGGCCGAAGTAAGGCAGGTCCAAGTACAATTGGATCTGGAAGAAAAGACAACGCATTCGGTTGTATTTAGAATCGCGTTTGACCTAAAATTTTCTCGAGAATCATAAGCCGCGACTAAGTTATAGGCAAGAAACGAATTTTACTATTTTTCTTAGCTTCAGTGTGCAGGAAAAATAAAAAATCTACGTTGATGGAGAAAAGCCGAAGCTAACAAAGCTCCGACTCCCCTAGGTGGCTTGAAATCAATGTTAAGCATTGAAAACAAGCATCACCGGAGCAACCAAGCTCCGGTAGAGCTAGGGGGGCCAGCCGTCGACGCTAAATAAAAGATGGTGAGAAGACCCCACAAACGGAGTCTGCTGCCGACAAACTACGTGTTGGCAAAGGTCAACGCCGGAGCTACTAGCTTCGACACCCTGGAGGACTAGCTATCGATGCTCTACGCGTTGATTGGGACTATTGCTGGAGCTACTAAGCACCAACGATAGACAATGCCGGAGCTTCTAAGCTCCGACAACCTCAGGGGGCCTTCACTATCGAAGACTTCGGACCTACATTCTACAAGTTCGAAGCAAATGAGTCCTCAACAAAACACAATATCCTCTTGGTACATGTTCACAATCAAATTGTGTACATCTACCAGGGGGCCAAGTGAAGACAAAAGTGTTGAAGACAAAAAGTGAAATTCACAAAAATTTTGGGATTTCATTCATCTGGAGACAAGGGATTACAAAATTGAGGAAGAAGAAGAGAGAATACAAGTGGGAACTACAGGGATGGTCCTAGACCCTATGGAAGAATTGGGCGACCTTCTGGGCAACCTCCGACACGTTGGCTCGGGCAGCTTCACCTTCTCCTTCAACGGGACCTTCAAGCACCGGGTCCAGAGGAAATTGGGGATTCCGGCTGGTGTAGCATGTCAGCACATACTCTGCGACGTTCTTCGCCAGGGATTGCCCCTCAACCTCCAATTGGTCCGCAATGACGTCGCCCACCTTGGAGAGTTTGCTACCTGCTGAGCTCAATGCCTACAACGCTAGGTCCGGCTCCGTCTCCGGCTCCGGATCATCCGGACGCACGGGACTGAAACCCATTGGTGTCAGTGCGTCGTTGGCCTTGCCCAGGAACTCCCAAATCTGTAGGGAGTCCGCAATCCTCAAGCCCTTCAATTCTTCCAAGGATCTTCTGGCCGCCACCAGTTCAGAATTCTCGCGAGCGAGGCGCTCAACTTCTTTGACGTTTTGCTGAATCTTTTCAGCAACCCGCTTCTCGAGTTTTCCGAGCTCCTCCTCTCGGAGGTGGATCTTGTTTTGGCAGTCAACCAGGTCCTTCTCCCTGCCCCTCACTTTCTTCTCCCTGGCAGCAAGGGCACACTCTTGTTCGTAGAGTTCCTGCCCTCGCACCCAGGCCTTCTCCTCCTCCTCAGTGCAGCGCTCTTCCAATTTCTTGGCGCGCTCCTCGAGGCCCTTGTCAGCCAGAGCCACCTTTTCGATGAGCTCCTCCTCCCTCCTCAAGATGTCGTCCTGCAGCTCAAGGAGTTTCTGCTCTTCATCTTCGAGCCTTTTCTCCCTCTCTTCAAGTGCCTCCCGGCGCTTGATGAGTGTAGTGTTAATGGCCTCAAGCCTCTCTTGGCGTTCATCGGCCACACTGTTAGCTGCTTTGGTCTGCTCGTAGATGGCTCGGGATTGAGCGTCGAGGGCGCGAGTCATACTCTCCCTTTCATCCAACAATTTGCCCCAGTATTCCAGGCGGACCTTCTCCCGCTTGATCCACTCTTTGTCATCCGCTAGCCTCGACTGCGCCAGCTTGGTCTCGAAGTAGAGCCGGTTACGCCACCGCCTAAGGGTTTGGCGCTCCTCTTCAAGAGCCTTGCTGTCGTGGAAGAAGGCCAGTTGAACTTGACGCAGACTGGAACAGGTGTTGTTAGTAGACAATGACAACGGGATAGGTTCCGCACCTGCTGGGGTCTCCTCCGCTGGTTCCAGCGGGTTTTCAGATACAAAAATTGTGTCCCACTCCACAAGAGTGGTCCCCTGGGTCTCCATGGCACTAGGGCCGTCCTCCGGGATGGCCTTAGTCGCCATCGAGGAGGGTCCCGCTGATGAAGCTCTGACCTCCGGAAGTTATTCCGAAGGCCCCACCGCCAGGTCTTCATTTGCCCCTTCAGGCAGGGGGCCAGCAACCTCTTCTGAGCACTCTGGCTCAGCCGTGGGTACCTCCGGTGTTGTCACTCCCGGAGCAGGAGCTGCTTCTGGCACCATCCTGAGCACCTCCTCTATTGGGGGCTCGAGCGCTGACGCCTCCGCAACGACCAGTTCGGGAGCCGGAAGATCTTCATCATCAACCAGCGTTGCGGCCGGAGCTCCAACAAGGACTGGCTCTGCGGTCGGTGCTTCTGAGGTAGCCGGCCCAACCGTTGGGACTTCCTCAACATCCGGCGCGCACGCCGGGACTTCAATCACCTCCAGCTCAACCGTCGGAGCTTTGACAATTTCCGGCTCTGGGGCCGGAATTACTGCTTCCTCCAGCTCAACGGTCGGAGCTTCCATCATCTTAGCAACAGGACCCGGAGCTTCAACCTCCGGGACAGGTGCCGCTGGTGCATCTTCTCCCCCACGGTCTGGCGCTACCACGGAAGTCTCTGGGGATGAGTTGAGGTCCATGACCACGACAGCTGGCGCTGGAGCTGTCGTAGCTTCAGCCACCACTTGGGGCGGCACCGGGACAGGAGCAGAAGCTCTCGCCCTCACAGCTTCAGCTGCTGTGGCTGAGGGTGGAGCCTCACTCCTCTTCTTGGGAACGCTACAGATGATGGACGAAGAAACTTAAAAAATAGTTACTACAACAAAACAACTGTCCAAGGTAAAGATTAAAAATTACCTTGGGAGGCTTCCGCACCAACTTGCGCAGAACCTCTTTCCCGGACGTTCTGGGCTGGTCATAGCCGCCGCCGGCGTGGAAGCTCCGGAAGGCCCCCCGGAACTCGTTGCAGGCACGGGCGTTTCCCTAGTCGAGGCCACCCTCGATCGGGAAGAACCTCCGAACCTAGAGGCCTCAACCGGCCCTGGTACTGGAGTCGCATGCCCGGAGCTAGCACCCTGGGAGGACCCCATTGCGGGTACAGTTGCTGCGGTTGTAGAAGACCTCCCCCTCCGGGGAGAAGGAGCTGATGCAGAGGTGGTAGGCCTGACGGACCTTCTGTTGGCGTGCTACAGCTTCCTCTTTCGGCTCAAGGGTTCATCCGTCGGCTCCTTGCCCTTGCCGACGACCTCAACCCTTGGCTTTGGGGCAGGGTCAAAGCCACCTTCGGAGACCCCAGGGATCGCCACCCTGGAGATCGATCTTCTTTCGATGACACTGAGGTCGTCAAGCACAGGCATCTTCCGCCGGAGCTCCCTGCTGAACTCTACTTCCACGTTCAGAGGGAGAAAAGCTAATGGTGGAGTCAAGTCGTCACCCGCGACGTCAATGCCGTGCTGGAACTTCTTGAGGTGGAACTCCAAGGTTGTCCCCACCATGTTGGACTTCAGCCCAGTCTCGACCCGGTCGTCGTCCATCACGCTGTTGAGGGCCCAAGCGAGTTTTTCTCTCCTCTTCAGCGGTGCCCACCTGTTGACCAGGAAGTTACAAAACACCACCTGAGGACTTAATCCTCCCTCCACGCACTGGTGGATCCTGGTCAGAGCAGGGTTGAAGGCGTCTGCCAACACCGGAGCTTCACTCCAGATCGTCGTGTCAATGTTGGGGAGGCCTTCGGGCAGCTCCAGCCTCTCGTGCTCCTCCACCCGGATGACTATCCAGTCCTTCTTCCAATCATCCCACTTCCCAGAGGGAAACGACCGGAGGTACTTGAATGGGCACTTCTTGCGCTTCACAAAGTAGTAGAAGCCAAGGTACTCATTGCTCCTACTGGTGGTATGGACGGTGAAGAAGGTCCGGAAGAGTTCAATGCAAGGGGGGATGCCCACCCATATCTCACAGAAGTGGACGAAGATAGACACAAGGAGAATGGAGTGAGGTCCAAGGTGGTATAGTTGCAGACCATAAAAGTCTAGCAGCATCAAGAAAAAGGAGGAAAAAGGTGGGATCAACCCCACCATGGCGTACGAAGAGAAGTACACCATTTCGCCAGCGTGCTCCTTCTCAAATGGGAGCTCTCCACCGGTGCGGACCATGCGGTTGAAGAAGTCCGAGGACCATCCCATGAGGGCCCGGACCTTCTTCAGGTCATCGTCGGTCTTCAAACGACTCTCGCGGAGACCCAACTCCATCGCAGCACAGCAAGGCAAGAGAGGAAAAGCGAAGCACAAGTTGGGAGTTTGAGCGCAAGATCGGATGAGAGGCGTAAAGAACTCCAGACGGTGCGCGCTTTCCTTCTTAAGTAAACCCTCGCAACGCTTGGATGAAAACCACAAGGAAATCGAAGATACCACTCAAAAATTCCACCCAGCCGATGACAAGAGGGCCCGGAACCACCCCGATGATCAAGTCGAGTTTCTTACCCAGGCGAATGGTTGTCATCATGAGGCGGGAAGCCCGAAGGCAGCAGCCTGACAAGGCGCGCGGAACCGATACGGTTTTCGTATTGGGAACCGGCGACCTTCAATTGCGTGAGATCCGCATGCCAAAGATCTCATCTGCCACACGCGGGATACGCCACACGGCGAGGATTTAACTCCAAACCATTGCCAACGGCACATCTGAAGACCTTTGAAGACTCAGTTCAAAAGTCGCGAGGATGGACCCACCTCCGGCGGAATGACTTCACCCAAGGGGTCTTCCCCAGAGGTTGGCCCAGGGGGCCACTGTCGGTACCCTGGGAACCGTACACCCCTTGAGATTACAAAGATCTCAAGGGAAAGTCATCTACTTGATTTGAAGACCTTCGGAGGCCCACATGTCAGACATAACCGGACCCGCTTCTCCAACATGGTTAGTCCCAGGATCGCCACGTGTACTATCAAACCGGAGCTACTGCCCACAAGGGGGAAGCTCCGGGCTATGTACCGAAATGGCATCCCTGGACCTAACCCCAGACCGAGGGAAGCTCCAGAACTGACACGTGTCAGGTAGCTCCGGAGCTATCTGTTTCCCGCAGTACGCTCTGGAGCTACCACGTGTCCAACCGTCAGATCTTCGGCCTCTAACCTCCGGAAGACTCCACAACGGCTCCGGATCTTCAAAGGGGAATCAAGGACTTCAAGACCCGATTAAGTGTCATAAATACCATATTAATGACACACGATCGGACGACCTTAATTACCAGTAACGGTGCTGTCAAAGCCCATAACTCGGTCATTAAGGGCAATTAAACATGTTGAATGTGTATCAATATCAGTAACCGTCGGGGCCACATGTCGGGCCAGGCTAACTTGTAATGGCCTTCCCTTGTACTATAAAAGGACAGGCCGACAATACACTCGAGAGATTCGAGATACGCTCGATACACTATACGCTCACTCTACACTCTGAACTCACTTTGAGCTCAGACAACCAATACAACTCCAACACATCTCGTGGAGTAGGGTATTACGCTCAGGCGGCCCGAACCACGTAAATCTCCGTGTCTCCTGTGTTATTTACAATTCACCTTCTTGAATCTCCGCGCGCCCACACCGAACATCAAACTCCTCTAACACTTTAGTAGTGTCGGGAGATCTGTCGGATCCAAACCACCGACAGACGTGTTCAAGGACGAGTTGCCAGGTATGCAGCCTGATTGAGACATTGAGTTTGTTATTGATTTAATACCTGGAACTTCACCTATAGCTAAGAGGCCATATTGGATGCCTCCTAAGGAGTTAGCGGAGCTCAAGAAGCAGATTCAAGAGCAACTAGAGAAGGGTTTTATTCGCCCAAGATCTTCACCTTGGGGAGCGCTCATGCTGTTTGTGGACAAGAAGGATGGATCACAAAGGATGTGTGTGGATTACCGCGCTCTTAATGAGGTGACAATCAAGAACAAGTATGCCACGCATAGAAGACTTGTTTTATCAGATGAAGGGTGCCTGTGTTTTCTCCAAGATTGATTTGAGGTCCGGTTACTTCCAAATGAAGATTAGACCATCGGATATACCCAAGACAGCTTTCAGGACACGATATGGATCTTATGAGTACACCATGATGCCCTTTGGATTAACCAATGCATCTGCCTATTTTATGTACCTCATGAATAATGTATTCATGGAGTACTTGGATATGTTCGTCATGGTGTTTATTGATGATATCATGATCTACTCGAAGGATGAAAAGGAGCATGAGGAACACTTGAGGCTCACATTGCAGAAATTGAGGGAGCACCAATTGTACGCCACGTTCAGCAAGTGCCAGTTTTGGTTGAAAGAGGTATCGTTTTTGGGTCATATCATCTCAGGGGGAGGAGTATCAGTCGACCCATGAAAAGTGAGGGATGTGCTGAAATAGGAGCCCCCGCAAAATGTAAAGGAAATCTGGAGTTTTCTTGGAATGACTAGATATTACCGTAGGTTCATCAAGGACTTTTCCAAGATATCCAAGCTAATGGCATAGTTGCTAATGAAGGGGAAGGCTTTCCAATGGACTCAAGCTTGTCAAGAAAGTTTTGAGGAATTAATGGAGAGGTTAACTACAGCCCTAGTTTTGATATTGTCGGACGTGAGCAAGAGTTTTGATATCTATTGTGATGCATCGAGACAAGGACTTGGATGTGTGCTCATGCAAGAAGGTCAAGTGGTTGCATACGCATCGAGACAATTGAAGAAACATGAGCAGAATTATCCAACACGTGACTTGGAACTTGCAGTCGTGGTACATGTATTGAAGATTTGGAGACATTATATCCTTGTACATAGGTGTGAAATTTATACGGATCATAAGAGTCTTAAGTATATATTCAAACAAACGGACCTGAATGTGAGGCAATGAAGATGGTTGGAGCTCATCAAGGATTATGATGTGGGAATTAATTACCATCCGGGGAAGGCTAATGTAGTGGTCAATGCTTTAAGTCGGAAGGGAGTAAGTCATCAACTCACGGTTTGAAAGCTGCCATCCGAGTTGTGTAAGGAGTTTGAATGGTTGAATCTTGGATTTTTAAATGAGATGGGAATGATGGAGTTAAATCCGACCATGGAGCAGGAGATTCGAGAGGGTCAAACAAAGGATGGGGAAATCCAAGAAATCAAGGAAAGGACCCAAGAGGGGAGAGAATTCAGGTTTGATGAGGATGAACATGATACTTTGTGGCTTGGGAAGAGATTTGTCATGCCCAATGTGAAGCACATATAGGAGACAATATTAAAAGAGGCACATGACTCGCCATACTCAATTCATCTTGGTTGTACGAAGATGTACAAGGACTTGAAGACATGTTATTGGTGGGCTAGTATGAAAAAGGACATAGCTGAATATGTAGCTTTGTGTGATGTATGACAACGGGTGAAGGCAGAACATCAAAAGCCTACTGGATTATTGTAGCCATTGATGATTCCGGAACGAAAGTGGAAAGAAATTAGTATGGCCTTCATAGTTGGTTTACCGCGCACCCAGTCTGGATACGATTCAATATAGGTAATTGGGGACCGGTTGACCAAGTCATCTCACTTCATCACTGTCAAGACGAAGTATACTGCACTACAACTGGCAGACCCATATATGTAGCATATTGTGTGCCGACATGGAGTCCCAAAGAGGATAGTGTCAGATAGAGGTTCTCAATTTACCTCCAGGTTTTGGCAAAAGCTGCATGAAGCATTGGGGACAAGGTTGACTTTCAGCTCAGCATATCACCCTCAAATGAATGGACAAACTAGAGGACCAATCAGATTTTAGAGGATATGTTAAGAGCTTGTGCCTTGAAGCATGGAAAAAGTTGGGACAAGAGTTTGCCATATGCATAATTATTATACAACAATAGTTACCAAGCAAGTTTGAAAATGTCACCATATGAAGCACTTTATGGAAGTAAGTGTAGGATACCCTTGTTCTGGAATGAGACAGGAGAAACTCAAGTATTTGGTCTAGATGTGTTGCTAGAAGCTGAAAAGCAAGTTCAGATTATTCGCGAAAACTTGAGGGCTGCTCAATCAAGGCAAAAAGGCTATGCGGACAATAGGAGAAGGAAAATAGCCTTTGAAGTGGGAGACTTCGTATATCTCAAAGTGTCACCAATGAGAGGTCATAAGAGGTTTAATATCAGAGGCAAGCTAGCACCTCGATACATTGGACCATTCAAGATTATGGACAAAAGAGGAGAAGTGGCATTTAAGTTGGAGATGACAGCTCATCTTTCAGATGTGCATGATGTGTTTCATGTTTCACAACTCAAGAAGTGTTTGAGAGTACCGGAAGAACAAGTGCCAATGGAAGAATTGGAGTTAGAGGAAGATTTAACTTATGCCGAGCAACCGGTCAAAATCTTGGAAACCAATGAGAGAGTCACAAGGAACAAGATTATTAGATGGTGTAAAGTTCAATGGAAGCATCATACATAATTGAAAGCAACTTGGGAGTTGGAGGATGATCTCAAGAAGGAATTTCCCTATCTCTTCTCTTCCGCGTCGAATCTCGAGGGCGAGATTTATTTTAAGGGGGGTAGGTTTGTAACACCCTCATTTTCATGCATCAAGCATTGCACAAGTTCATATACATGTTTAACATTAATCCACATAAAAAGAAACAAGTTTAAAATGAATTTAGAGCAAAACCACACTTAAGACTTCTGGGAAGTGCGGACTAGTCCGATTTTGGTGCGGACTAGTCCGATTTCTCTCTGACCTTCATTGGACTTGTCCGTTTTGCTGTGGCTAGTTTGTTTTCCTGTCTGGATAGTTTTGGACTTGTCCGGTCCATTGCGGACTAGTCTGGTATTCTATATCCTTGGAAATTTTGCTAAGTCCTTGGACTCGTCCGGTATCCTAGCGGACTTGCCCCTTTTTCCTCTGACTAAAATCGGATTTGTACGATTTTGGACATACTTGTCTATTTTTCCTCTAATCAAGTTCGGACTTGTCCGATTTAGTTTGGACTTGTCTGATATCTCTTTGACCAACTTCGGACTAGTCCGGCCCTTTTCGGACTTGTCCGATAAATCACAATTCCGAGTTGATCTTTTGTTTCACGACGTGTTTTTGGGTTTACCTTGAGTGGGCCTAAGGACATCGTGTCTAACTCTTTTTGGAGCCTATGTGGTACCCCACACCAGCCTCTAACCCATCCCAAACTCGAATCCATCAAACCCTAGTCTCCACTTCTATATAAAAAACCCACCCCTTGACTTTATATCCTTTTGCCTCAACTGAAGGCCACCTAAACCCTAGTTCGTGGAGAGCCACTATCAAGGAGGGAGAAGCAGAGCCCGAGCAAGAAGAAGAAGAGGAGGAAATGAAAGAGGATCAAGATCTCCATCAAGTTTTCATTCTTCATCAACAATCCACCATCAAGTTCTTCATCAACCCTAGATCTCCAAGATCCAAGTGTTGCCTCCAAAACCCTTGATTCATTGGAGTTCTAAACACCTGGTATACCTTCTACTTCCTTTTTCTCACGTGAATTCAACTTCGTTTCTCCAAATTAACGTCGATCTAGAAACATAATTCACTGTTTCTGTGAAGGGCGAACTAGTCCATCCCTGCAGCGGACTAGTCCGATTTTGCAATCTATTTCCTATTGAATTAAATCTAAATTGATTTGAATCAATTCCAAACCTGTCTAAACTTGTTAAAAGCTATTAGAACTAGTTAGTAAACATTATTAACAACTCATTAACTAGTTTTTCTTTGCATTTGCATTAATCATGCATGTCATGTCATATTGAGTAATATATGTGCACTTATTGATTGTGATTCTTGTCTTGTATGTTTATTGTGCAGATTAGACGGATTTGCGCTAGAGAGTGCTGCGGAGGACCTCCAGTACCAGGAGTTTGAAGTCTTTGATACCAAACAAACCCAAGAGCAAGACAAGTGTCCTTGAACATATTGATCCTGTTTAGAAATAAATGTTTTGTGTTCAAAACTGCATGCTTGTGTCAATCTGATGGAAATTCCTATGATAGGAAGTTTACTAGCTTTTTTTAACCATCCTTGTCACCTGGAATATATGGTAGAGAGCCGGAAAGGGCTTTTTACCTTTTGCTTTGCTTAATTAATTGGGATGGGAAAACAACTATAGCATTCAATTATGCATTTATGAGATTGTGGTTGATATGAACTAGTCAATATGATATGGTAATGGGTGATCTAAGCAAGCATGGTATATGGATTGGGTTGGATGCTATGGTGGTTTGCTTGCTTTAGATCTAAGGACCGGCTCATGCGAGAATAAGTCAGGACAACAGTGCCACCATGAGGCCAAGTATGGGTACGGCTTAGCTGATTAATTAGGGTATTGCTAGTATTGAATGGATCATTTGGCGCACCAGGGAAGGGGAGTCAGATTGGGTTTGGATATGGTTGGCGGGACTCCCTAGGATCCGAATGGCACAAGAGGGGGCCCTTGGTTGAATATGTGCTCATTTGGAGACATCGCCACCGGTGATACCTCAATGGGTCCGTACATGCTATTAAGGTTTTCTTTAGTCGCTGACGGGTGACAAAATCACAAACACGTTGGTAAAGTGGTACAAACTCTGCAGAGTATTAAAAACTATCATGATAGTCGTGCCCCCAGTTATGAGCACCTGGACAACTTCCATGATTAGAGGGAAACCTGGGAGTGGGATGGTTATGGTCATGGTTTATAATATGGTTGGTACTGGTTATGGGATGGTATTATGGTTTATGGCAGTGGATATGGTTAATAGTAATGAGAAATCTGGTATATGGATGGTGGTAATGAAATATGGACTGGTATTATGGTAACTACATGGTTTATGATGGGTTTACTTCACATATGTATAATATACTTCTTTTCAAATGTTTTAATGTACTTTTCAGCACTTAGCCTTTATGATATTCGTCATTTGAATCAGCCACATGTCATACTTTCTACACTTGCTGAGTACGACAGGTACTCACCCTTGCAATTCCCCCACCAATAGTTGCAGGTCAGGATTGGGAGTATAACGATGATAATGCGGAGTTTTAGGCCGTGTCTGCCGTAAACTTTGCTTGTGGTGTTGATTGGAGCTGCGCTATACCCTATTTGCTTAGCTGCTTAATTGCTTGTTTAGTTATTTCCACTGCATTAGTTCAAACTTGTCACTAATAATCATTAGAGCTTGAATTCGAGGATATTCTGAATTTGTGTATTAAAAGTGGTTAATTAATCTTGTTCTATGGTAATTTTTTGTATATCCTTTTGTGATGCACTCGTGTATGTGTGTTGAACGTCCTGGGCACAAATATGTGTTCACTTGGTTCATTTTCGGAACCGGGTGTCACAATGATATAGACTAGGGATCAGAGTTACATTACTATTAACAAAGAGTTCCATGAACAAGTCACATACTTGATGATCAATGTAAACAATGATTACACATATAACAATTTACTTAACATTACATAAACATAGCTTTGACACAAGTCTCCCACTACACACAATGATTACTGGTGTAAGTATCTATTACCCATAGATATTGTGTGCGCCTGATGCTTTGATTGTGGAAGAGGTTTTGTCAATGAATCTGCAACATTCAAATCCTTGTGCACCTTGCATATCTTCACATCACGTCGATCGATGATCTCTCAAATGAGGTGATAGTGTCATAGTATATCACTACAGGAATTCATCAATAGGGCATCGACCATATGAGCGTCGGCCATATGTAAAGCAAAGTTTAGTTCCTCTCTTGCATCGAAATATAATGAGAATTAGTAGCACCAACACTTTTACCCTTCCATTGAATAATCTTAAGCTCACTCGTAGATTGCTCTTCTACATTATGATATCGTGTGACAGATGCATTCATGTTTTTGGCACATGAAAAATATTTGCTATAGAAGTTAGTAATCTCTTTAGCTGCAAATGCTTCTGCAATACAACCCTCAACTCTTGCCTTATTGTGCACTGTAGCTCTAAGTTTCTTCAATTCTCTTTATTGGCTATACATCTATCTGAATTGTGCAGGACCTGTTACCAATGCTTCATAAGGTAAATGCACCAGCAAAATGTTGCATAACATTCATAAATCCAGGCGGGAACACTTTTTCCATCTTACATACAAGCACAACAATTTCTTTCTCCCACTACCACATCATCTTTTTGAACACTTCCTTAGCACAAATATGTCTATAGAAGTAGCTAAGTTCAACAAACATCTTCCACAAATCATGTTTGAAATAGCCACAGAACATTACCAGTATAAAATCTCTCCATCATAATATGGTAATCATGGATCTTCAACCCATTCAGTTTACCAGTATTGAGATTAACACATCGTTTTATATTTGCTGCATAGCGGTCTGGAAACTTCAGTGTTTTCAACCAATTAAGTATTTGCTTTCTTTCTTCTGGTCTAACATAGTATGGAGCTCGTGAACTACTTTCATTTCTTCTTGCTTTTGTTATAACCTCAAGTCCAAGACGATCGTAAATATCAGCTAAGGCATTCCTCGCACTCAAATTATCTTTGATTTGACCTGTAAAATCAAAACAGATGCTTATGATGCTTTCAACGACATTACGCTCCTGGTGCATCAAATCTATGTTGTGTGGTAAAAACAATTCATTTGCATATGGTAGCTCCCAAAGAAAAGAAATAGGAGTCCAGTTGTGTTCTGTACCATACCCCTCGAAACCACCTTCAGCTGACTCTTTTAACTTTGCATGTCATGCCATTTTTTGTTCGCTTGTCAATCAAAAGGGTTCCTTCTGTAACACTTTTACCTTTTTGGAATGATAGTGTATCACTTCTTAAAGGATGATTTGAAGGAAGAAATTGTTGATGGCAATCAAAGAAGCTGACTTTTCTTCCATACTTCAACCTGAAGGCATCGGTGTCAGCCATACATATGGGGCAACACAATTTTCCATGGACACACCAACCAGCACAAATGCCATATGCCAAAAAATCATGTATAGACCATAGATACGCGTCACGTAAAGTAAATTCACATTTCAGATGACTGTCGTATGCCTATACACCTTGCCATAACTCTTTCAACTCCTTAATCAACGGTTGCATAAACATATTGATTTTCGTCCCAGGATGTTTAGGACCAGGAATGATGGCTGCAAGGAATATGTATACTTCTTTCATTCACATGTTGGGAGGGAGATTGTAAGGCATAATAAAAATAGGCCAACAAGAGTATGGACTGTTACTTTTGGTGAAAGGAGTGAAACCATCTGTTGACAACCCAAGATGAACATTTCTTGGATCTTTACCAAACTTCGGATCGAAATGGTCTAGAGCTTGTCATGCCACGCCATCCAAAGGATTCACCATAATATCTTTGTCAACGCTCTCACGTAACCCTTCTGGATGCCACCTCATATGCTTAGCTGTTTCTTGAGAAAGAAACAACCGTTTAAGCCTGGACGTGATAGGCATGTATTGAAGCTGTTTGACCGGTACCTTTGTACTTATTTCCTCTCCATCATCATTCAAAACCTTCACATGTCTAGATACTTTGCAATGCATACAATGAGTATCGTTCTGGTGTTCCTTCCAAAACAACATGCAATTATTCTCGCACGCATCAATTTTCTCATAACTCAAGTCCAGACCTTCCAAAATCTTCTTTGAGTATATGTCCTCTGACATCTTATGTTTTGATAGAAGGAGATCATTGATCAACCAGGATACCATTGTAGCAATTGTTTGCAAAATTGAACTTAGACGTCAACCCCATAAGTCGTGTGACCGCCTGCAGAACAGTCACATTGGTTCCCTCATACACTTTTTCATCCGCGACTGCAAGAAGCCTGTAAAACTTCTTCACCTCCTCTGGCAGTGACTGCTCTTCATACTATTGACCAACATCCGCCATCATCTCACCCAGCTGATCTTCATTCTCATTTCCTTCTGACTCACTAGCATGATCCATCTCTCCATGCTCACGACACACTAGATAGTCTGACATAAATTCGTGCTTACAAAGGTGTAGCATCATTTCAGACATCTCCAAACGTCGACGATTCTGGCACCTGCTACACGGACACTTCACAAAACGAGCACCAATAGGAAATGCTTCACGAACACATTTGCGATTTGTGCCCATTCCAAAGTGTACACACCATCTGAACTCTATCCATCATACATCACCTTACGATCGTCACCCATTTTATAGCTTATACCTATTCACACTAACAAGTCACACATATTTAGAGACTACTAAAACCTAAACATGCTCACATATACATACAAGTTAAATTACCTATTCATACAAGTTAAATTTAGAAACTATTAATCATGCTCACATATTTAGAAACTATTAATCATGCTCACATATATAAGTTAAACATGTAAATTGCATGTAATTTGAGAATTAACTAATAATTAATCTTACAGATCCACATTAGCTATGAATTAAGCTCACACATAGAACATCGCATATACAAACTCATGCACCAAACAAGGATCACACATAGAGCTCAAATATACGACTTCAAATGTAAAATTTTTACCTTATACGACTTCACACTCGTGGACAGGGGGCCAGACGGGGCACCGCGGACAAGGACCGACGATGAGGTGTCACATACTGGGGTCGGACGGGGCACCGCGGACTGGGGGCCGGACAAGGAATTGAATGACGGGGGCCCGGACGGGACGCGACTAGATGGGGATCGGACGGGGCGCGGCCGAACGGGGTGCAGCACCCGAACGGGGGCCGGACGTACGGGGCGTCGCGGATGGGGCGCTTGCGGCTAGGAGACGGCGCACGGCGACAGAGGGCGAAGGCGGCGGGAGGCGAAGGCAGCGAGGGCGAGGGAGGCACGAGCGGCGAAGGCGGTTGGCGATGGATCAAAAGTGAAAACGCGAGAGAAAGCGCAGTGGGATTTGGGTTTCGTGTGGGGCCCACATAAGAGTGTCGGCCAGGACAGGGCCGACACTCTTAGAACCTGCGCGTCTGGACCCGCTCTTAGAAGCGTCGGTTCAACCGAAGCACATAATACATGTGTCGGTTCAACTGACACATTTATTAGGAGCATCGGTTGAACCGACACATGTATTATGTGCGTCGGTTTTCTAAATTGCATCCGACGCCTTTAACTTATTGGTGTTGGTTTCTAGAAACTGACACCCTTAGATGATTTAAATGTGTCGGGGCCGACATCTCTAAATTAACCGACACCTTATTCATCGTTTCCTGTAGTATATGTTTGGATCTTTTGTGTGATCTAGGCTCCTTTGCCTGTGCGATGCTTCCACTATTGTCACAATAGAGATCCACATGACTAGACGCGCAAGGAACAACACCTAACTCAGAAACAAATTTTCTGATCCAAACAACTTCATTTGCAGCTTCAGAAGCTTCAATATACTTCGCTTCTGTTGTTGAATCTGCTACTGTATCTTGCTTGGAACTTCTCCAGCTCACTGCCCCTCCATTGAGGTAGAATACATAATCGGATTGCTATCTAGAATCATCCTTATTAGTTTGGAAGCTAGCATCGGTGTAACCTTTTACAACGATCTCTTCTTCACCTCCAAACACTAAGAATGCATCCTTAGTTCTTCTCAAGTACTTAAGGATGTTTTTGACAACGGTCCAGTGAGCATCACCATAATCTGATTGATACCTGCTCGTGATGATTAGAGCATAAGATACATGTGGACATGTACATATCATGGCATACATGATGGATCCAATAGCCGAAGCATAAGAAATTGCTCTCATCCTCTTTTGTTCATCAGGTGTCGAAGGACTTTGACTCTTGCTTAGACTAGTGCCATGTGACATTGGCAAGAAACATTTCTTGGAATCTTGCATATTGAACCGATTCAATATCTTGTCAATATATGTATCTTGGCTTAATCCAATTAGTCTATTAGATCTATCTCTATAGATCTTTATGCACAGAATGTACGCTGCCTCTCCTAAATCTTTCATTGAGAAACTTTTCCTAGTGAGGATTTAACATAATCAAGCATTGAAATGTCATTTCTGATCAATAATATGTCATCTACGTAGGACCAGAAATACATGTGCGCTCCTACTAAACTTCTTGTAAATAAAAGTTTCTTCTACGTTCTTGATGAAACCAAACCCTTTGATAAATTTATCAAAACTTAGATTCCAAAACCAAGATGCTTGATTCAACCCATAGATGGACTTTTGAAGCTTGCATATTTTATTTGCATTTTTAGGATCAACAAAACCCTCAGGTTGTGTCATGTACACATCCTCAGTCAGACTTCCATTAAGAAAGGTTGTTTTAACATTCATCTAGCATATTTCATAATCAAAATATGCAACAATTGCTCGGAGAATCCGAACAGACGTTAGCTTTGCGACGGGTGAGAAAGTTTCATCATAATCAACTCCTTGAGTTTGTTTGGAACCTTTCACCACCAATCGTGCTTTATAGATGTGAACATTTCCATCCATGTCATTCTTTTTCTTGAAAATCCATTTACAATCGATAGGTCTCACACCTTCGATTGGATCAACCAAGTTCCAAACTTGATTTTCATGCATGGATTCAATTTCGGATTCCATGGCTCCAAGCAACTTCTCAGAGTCGGGTCCCTTCATTGCTTCAGTATAGGTCGTGGGCTCATTATTGTCCAACAATACCATGTCATGTTGCTCCGTGCTTAGAAGCGTTAACTTTTCAGTCGCACGGTGTACCCTCGTAGAACTTCATGGGGCTGGTGTTTCATCAACTGGTTGCATAACATCTTGTATAGGATTAATGGGTGTCGAAATATTTTCAGGTATTTCTTGAAATTTTTCAAGATGCACCATGCTCCTACTAACTCCTCTTGATAGAAACTCTTTCTCCAAGAAGACATCATTGCGATCGGTAAACACTTTACCCTCTGTTTATTATAAAAATAATATCCTTTGGTTTCCCTAGGATATCCCACAAAGTAGCATTTGTCTGATTTGGGAGTGAGTTTGTCTGACGTCAAATGTTTGACATAAGCATCACACCCCCAAAATTTGAGGAAAGACAATTTGGGACATTTCCCGGTCCACATCTCATATGGTGTCTTCTCAACAGACTTAGTGGGGACTCTGTTTAGCGTAAACGCAGCAGTTTCAAGAGCATAACCCCAAAAGGATAATGGAAGATCTGCTTGGCTCATCATCGACCTAACCATGTCTAACAAGGTTCGGTTCCTCCGCTCGGACACCCCATTCCATTGAGGCATTCCAGATGGAGTCATCTGTGGAACAATTCCACATTATTTTAAATGATCATAAAATTCATGGCTCAAATATTCACCCCCACGATCAGATCGTAGAAGTTTAATTGTCTTGCCCAATCGATTTTGTACTTCATTCTGAAATTCTTTGAACTTTTCAAAGGATTCACACTTGTGCCTCATTAGATAGACATAACCATATCTAATAAAATCATCGATAAATGTGATGAAGTACTAAAAACCACCTCTGACAATTGAACTCATTGGTCCATATACATCTGTATGTATAAGTCCCAACAAGTCAGTCACCCTCTCACTTTGACCAGTGAAGGGTGATTTGGTCATCTTCCCAAGCAAACAAGACTCGCATGTGTCAAGTGATTCAAAATAAACTGAGCTTATTAAACCATATTTATGGAGTTTTTCAATGCGTTTCTCATTTATATGACCTAAGGACAATGCCAAATAAAATTGGGGTTTAGATCATTTCGTCGAGCCTTTTTGGTATTAATGTTACAAACGGTTTTATCCTCAAGATCAAGAACATATAATCCATTCACCAATAGATATTGAGCATAGAAAATATTATTTTAATAAATATAACAACATTTGTTCTTTATGAAAATATCATAACCATCAACTTCTTCTAAACACGAAGAAGGGATAATGTTCTTGCTCAAAGTAGGAATGCAATAACAATTATCCAATTCGAACACTAATCCTGAGGGTAATGACAAGTGGTAGATTGCGACAGCTATGACCGCAACCTTTGTTCCATTGCTGGCACAAACATCCAACTCGCCTTTTGCGAATCTTCTAGTCTCACTTAGACCCTCCAACAATTTGCAAGTGTGGATCATTGATCCAGTATCAAATACCCATGATTCACTAGAAGATAATGCAATGTTAATTTATATAACATTTATACCTGAAGCGGAAGTCTCACATCCCTTCTTCTTCTTCATATCCTCCAAGTACTTCTTGCAGTTCCTAGACCAGTGCCCCTTAGCATGACAGTGAAAGCATTCATCATCAGAAGGGCCAGATTTTCCCTTTGGCTTAGATTTTGAGCTTGAAGGCTCATCGGGAACCTTTCTCTTGTCATTGCCTTTAGGATGCGTCACACACTTTCTCTTTTTGTTCTCCTTCTGTACCATCATCACATGAGAGGCGTTTTTCTTAATGATTTCTTCGGCTGTTTTAAGCATCCCACGCAATTCAGCCAAAGTTTTCGCCATTCATTTGAAAATTCAATATAAATAGCTCATAGCTTAGTGGGACCGACTGGAGAACAACATCAATAGTTAGATCATCCTTGAGTTCAGAACCAAATTTGTCCAAATCTCAATGTAACCAATCATTTTGATTACATGAGGGCTGATCGGGCTACCCTCTGCCAGCTTGCATGAGAACAAGGACTTTGAGATATTGTATCTCTCGGTCCTAGCTTGATTCTCAAACATTTCACGCAGTCCCTCAATCATAGAATTAAGCATCTATATGCTCATACTATTTTTGCAGATCAGGGGACATAGTGGCGAGCATGAGGCAGCTTACATTAAGCGCATCATCGTAGTGCTTTGTATAAGCTCTACGTGTTGCAGTAGTTGCATCAGCTGGGAGGTCATCAGGGTATGGATGCAGAAGAACGTACTCAGTTTTCTCTTGCCTAAGAACGATTCTTAGGTTACAGTACCAATCCATAAAGTTAGCTCCATTGAGATTTTCCATTTCAAGCACAAATCGCAAATTAAAACCGAAATTGTTACTAGTAGACATGATCTACAATAGAAAATAAATATGCAAGGTTTTAGCACTATGTTATGTATCAATCTTCTATTAACAATTTAATAGAAGACACTACCACTATATGAGTATCGTCCTCCCTCTAATGATATATAGTGGTCCAAGATCCATATTCACTAATTACTAGTGATATTTGGCTTCACTGCTAGGAAATTAGTGACATAGGTAAACAACAATTGTTAATCATATCCCTATATGACTCTTGTTTGTTGGGTGACATCCTATGCCCTAGCTCCCAACTCTATGTCATAAATCCCAAAACCGTTTTGATAGCTTTGTTGAGTAAATCAACACTATGCATGTGAATGTCCAACATTCACCCTATGTATTATGATAGATGATGGTACTTTGCTTTGGCAAACCTACCACACAACGATCAAAATAACATAGGTGCAGCTATTGGTAAATGACATCAAATACTCAATTTTTGCGAGAGAAACTATTCTATCATGACAAAACATCTCCACCATATAAAAAGCATAAAAAGAATAGTAATAAATCAAGATCACAGACATATCATCATATCACATTGTGAATAGTATGGCCTTTAGAATCATAATGGTCTCCATCGCCATGGTTCCATCATGATCTGAGCTGTCATGCCTCCATTCTTTGGTGATCTCCATCTCCACCATGCTTGAAGACATCTCCATGATCATAAAAGAAGTTAATACAACTAATAGCTACCAAATATATTACATGAGAGATCAAGCATCACAGGTCGACACGCAGGTCGTTATACAATTATGTGACAACCTCAACCCGGTTGTGTTAAATTTGCAACACACATGTTGCACGAATATTACACACAGATCATCATATCACATTAAGGTCATACCATTCACATCATTCCCTGCAAAAACGAGTTAAGCGTAGAACGGTTTCTAGCGCAAAATGATATTATGTAATCGCTATAGCATATAACAAACTGTGAAAATCTCATCGGATTGATCAAATCAACCCAAATCCGAGCCATTCAGAATGCCTCAATTTTCAACATGACTGGTATTCATGAGTAGATCGCGACTCATGACCGTGATTTGTTGTCTCAATCTGTTATCTATGTACGTGATTAGTCCCGATGGTGATTCCAGCCGGTAGGGACATGTTGCGCACACAGCAGAGAAGGAGCACGAACTGATCCTTTAGTCATATACGATCGCAATCTACTCTAACCAATTCCAAACCACAAAAACGTGCAAATAAAATTCATCATATGAGCATGTCTGCAGTAGATCTCATCTACTAACAAGATCCAGACAAAAAACTACGCAAGTTGACTCTGATGCCGCTGTAGGAAAATCGGCAGTACGCTCAACTGTAGAGAAATCGACGGTACGCTACTCTAGCAATTCTATCATATCACTCAGGAAACATGCAAGTAGAAATCGACGGTAAGTTATTCTAGCAATTCTACCATATCAGTCAGGAAACATGCGAGTACAGAGGTCATAGATCGTTACTACTAGACGCGCAGCGCAGCAGAACGTAAACGTATGTCGATGTAGGAGAAGTAGACGATCTCATTCGTCTCCTCCTTGTCCTCTTCACGGCGGCAGGTAGACGATCATGTTCGTCGTAGCCGATCAGCGAAACAGTAGCAGCAATGCCTCCACGTAGTCCACACGTACGGGGAGGAACGCCGTGCGCTGGTGTGCTAGCACCGCGTACGTGGCAAGAGTCTCGGCGTGAGGCCTGCGAGGAGTGGCAGCTAGGACTGTCACGTGATGGAGTAATTAGCCCATAATCCTACCTCTCGTATTTATAGGCGTACTAATGAGTTTTTAGGTCGCAGACCCATTAGTACTCTAATTGCTTATGGATCAAATATCCAACAGACCTTAACCCGAATTGATATGATTGCCTCTTGAGCATATCACCTATATGGATCCTTTTGCAACTAATCCATATTGCCAAAACAGAACAGTTACTTTGATCAAGAGGAAGGATTATTGAACCAAACCTGATGGTTGAGGGTTGCTGGGCAACTTTGGGCTTGAATTTCACAGGTGGCGAATCTTGTATAATTTTCTCAGCGAACTGAACCTTTTTTTGCCAAACTGGATTGTTTTCTATTCCTTCGAGATGACATAGGGGTCCAGCTCCTTAAGTTCCCATTTCTTTCTTTCAAACTGCCACCTATCTCCACCATCTCTTCATAAGTGGAAGCATAAATCAAAGCTATTTGTTATGATACGTTTGAGATCACAAACTAAGAATCTCACTTCCTTGGATGAGACAGAGAACCTATAGCGTCTATCTTGAAGATATTGAATGTGAAAACCAGCTGGTGTTCAACCCAGACAGGAGTGAAGAGCAAGACTGACGGAGAGTTCCGTCAAACGGAAAGTGTATTGTCGAAAAGAACTAGAAGATGAAAAGCTCCAGCAGGATTTGAAGATGGATGATGAACCGACTTGCAAACATTTCGAAGAACATCATATTGAAAAATCTTCCAATTGAGAAATCCCAATCGATTACCGAGTATGCTAGTTGAGGATCTTGTTGAAGCTCCAGAAGATTACCTGGATGACGATCCATCGAGTGCGCAGAGTATATTACCAGGATTCTATAGCAGAAGAAAACTCCACTAGAGACTAGAGAATGTAGTAAGCCGAATTCCGTCGTTTTCTGCCAACAATGGGAGGTCTAGATGAAAACGATTAGGATGAACAATGGTTGTGTCGAAGTGCAGTGGACGCTCGCGCCGGAATGACGGCTGGCAGATGCGGTGGACGCCGGTGCCAAAATGGCAGCCGGCAGGAGGCTCTCGCTCGTGCTCAGCTTGTATCTCTGGTTCACTTGTGTGTTCTTTCATCTTAAAAGATGTGAATGATGTTTATCTCAAAACTAATTGGTACAAGATAGTTTCACCTGTTTCATGTTAATTCATGGCAAACATAAGGTTTGGGGCAACGAATAGAATACCCTTTGTTCAGAACTTTCGCACCGGAAATGGAAATGATGCAACTCCTAGATCCAAATACACAAGCAAAACACGCATCCCATCAGTGACTATTACATATCTCGATATTCAACTTGTTTCACGAACAAAATGTGTTGGGCGCTTCATCTCAAGGGACCGGTTGACGACCTCACAAAGGTGATGTCACACCATGAGTTAAAATGTTACGTTCAGACCCAGTCGTCAACGGGCAAAAACGATAGTTCATTGCGTGCGCTCCTTCCAATTACAAAGAACCCTTTGCCCCGTAAAAATAAGGGCCAAAGAAGAAAACCCCGCGGATGAATAAATCAATGATTTAGCATCATTCTTATGCAATACTGTTCTCAAGTAGGTGGTGAGGAGTGTTACTGCAGAGCTTATGTACAAGAATTCGTGTTAGCACTGGATGCCAAAAGTTACAACTGTCCGTGACGACCTTTCAAAAATGAAACTATGCTTAAATGTGACATCAGGGCTGGGACGATAAATTGACGGACAAAGAACCTTTGTTGCTTGCTCATTTATCAGGGAAACTCTGCAACAACAACGAAATGCAATACAAATAAGACACCAAGTAAAAAAAAAGTGGGATTCTTCAAAGCCATATGCAAAATTATGGCTAGAAAATAATAAATCATGGTTGGAGTTGCTAATTTATTTTATGCTCTAGATGTCAATTAACGAATTTGTACTTTGTCCTCATATGGTTGGTTCCATCAGAATTTGTAGCGTATTTGCAGACAATATGTTCCATTCATATAGAAGCCGTCAAAAATTTATTAAGAATAATTAAACGAGACAAGCTAAAAGTAATAATCACATAAACATGTGGTGACATAATATTTGCAGAAACTGGTGCACACATTAAGAAGCTCTAACAACTCAAACCAGTCCAATAATCCGTATATAGGACGACAGTTCTCACAATCCCACTGTGCTTATATAATAGAGCAAACGTCTCAACATTGCAAAAAAGCCATGTTTACGTACCAGGCCAAGAGCTTCTGCAGCTGTTTTGACATTTCCGTAAGTACAAACGCTCCTGTATAACGATAAAAGGTGTACCCTCTCAACAACTTGCAAATTCCTTTTAAGTCCAGCAGCCACCATTTCCATCTCAGCCTAAGGTAAACAAAAGGAAAGTAGAGAAGGATTACATTTATAAACAAGAGGATATTAATACAAAAGTGTGATATGTAGAATTATAGAATATTTGTATGTTCGCTTACTGGATGGTGGGTTAGCTCGACAATACATAGAACTATTTCGTAGTTGAGAATGCAAATAAATTAGGAGAACTAATCTGTCAAATCAAGTTATCCAATGCTAGTCTGTGTATCAAGGGAACTTGGCAAACGCCTGAGGAAAGTCGATTCATGTCAAAACAGGATCATCAGCATACAACAACAATAACGAAGTTGTTAGACTGCAATTGTGTTAGGGTACTATAGGGGCAGTTTAGTCCTTTTGTATTAGGCTCCTTGGCCCCCAAGTTAGGGTTCCTTGGCCTTAAGTCTTGTACCCATATATATGTACCCCTTGGCTGATTAATGGATCTATCTATTCCCCTCTAATTTGGTATCAGATTCTCGCTCCTCCTGATGCTTGGCATTCCAGCCACGGGCGCGCAGGGCGCCGCCGCCGCCGGCACACCGCCTCTACTGCCGCCGCCGCCGCCGGCTGCGCTGCCGTAGCCCTCTCTTCCCCCTGCCCTCCCCCCACCGGACCTGGCATAGCCGGCCTTGGATCGGGCGCCGCCGGCCCCACCGCCTCCTCCCTCGGGCAGGACGGCCCCGAATCGGGCACCGCCGGCCCCGCCGCCTCCTCCCTCGGGCTGCCCGGCCCCGGATCGGGCGTCGCCGGCCCCGCCGCCGCCTCCCTCGGGTTGGCCGGCCCCGGATCGGGCGCCGCCAGCCCCGCCGCCGCCTTCCTTGCGCCGGCCGCCCCCGGATCTGGCGCAGCTGGCCCCGCTGTCGCCTCCCTCGATCTGGCCAGCCACGTAACGGGCGCCGCCGGCCCTGCCGCCGCCTCCCTTGGGCTAACCGGCCCTGCAGCACTTGGCTCTGCCGCCAGCCGCCTCAGAGCCGCCGCCGCTGCTACCGGAGTGCTCACCGCCGCCGCTGGGGGCCTCACCGCAGCCGTCGGGCTCGCTACCTTCCTCCCCAGGCCGCATGGTCCCGCCGCCAGACCGTCCGACGGCCCTCCCCCTGGTTTCGCCTCCTGGGTGTCCGCTGCTGTCCTCCCTCCACTCGTCGAAGTTGTGGGTGTGGACCCCGTCCCTGTTGTTGGCCACCCTTCGTCGGCCCTCTTCGACGTGGCTGCTGCACTGGCTGCCTCCCGTGAGCGCGAGCGCGCGCTTGTTCTTGCCTTGGAGCAGGAACGTGCGTCTACGGCTGCCCTCACCCACCAGGTCGAGGAGTCACCGTGGTTCCAGTGGAGTGCGACTCACGACCCTCCGAGTGACGGCGCAGCCTACAGCACCTACACGGCCTCTCTTGTCGCTGCCCTGCACGCTCAAGCCGCCGGCGTGCAGAATATTTGGACCCTGGTCCCAGTTGCTCTCAGCTCCGATGCTACGTCCTTCGCCCGGTGGTGCAGCCTGCTTCTCCTGACGTTGAGGCGCTTTCGTCTGGACGACCACGTCCTGCGGGGTGATCCCCCGTTAGATGACAGCTGGATCAGCATGGACAGTCTCGACATCGCTTGGATCACTCTCTGAGGAGCTCCAGGATATCGTCGCCCAACAGGGTGGCGATACTGCTCGTCAAGCCTGGCAGATCCTTGAGCTTTTTTTCCAGGAGAACCGACCGACCCGAGCTCTCCACATCCGGGCCCGTTTCAGTACTACTGACAAGGGCGATCATACTGTCGCCAGATGAAGGGTATGGCGGATGCCCTTCGTGACTTTGGAGAGCCCATCTCGGACAGCTCCCTTGTTCTTCAGGTCCTTCAAGGCCTGAACGAGCGCTACACCCACGTTCGCTCGTGGATCCTCCGTGAGCAGCCCTTCCCGACCTTCGAGAAGGTCTGGTCGCACCTTGAGCTCGAGGAGATCACCCAGGGCGGCTCCACTGCTCCCGCACCTGTCACGGCCTTCTACGGCACTGGTTCGTCTCCACGCCCTGCTTCGCGCCCACCCACCACACCTGGAGTTCCTACTCCCCCCGGTGGTGGTGGGAACCGACGCCGTGGCAGGCGTGGTGGGGGTGGCCGTGGAGGCGGGGCTGGTGGAGGTGGTGGCTCTACTGGTGGCATTACTGGTGGCGGTAGTGGTGGACAGGGTCAGGGTGGCGTGCCCTGGCCCACACCCTACAACCCGTGGACTAGCCAGATCTCGATGTGGCCTGGGCCGTCACCGGGTCTCCTCCCACTACATCCACAGCTGGCCTACGTGACCACTCCGGTCTACACTGCTGGTGGACAGTGGACTCCGCCCCCTGGCGGACCAGGCTACCCTGCAGCTGGGCCGTCCACTCTGGCTACCTGGGCTTCGAGGCACCCAGCTGGTCAGACCGACTCTGCTCAGGCCTGGGACCGCCAGTCGCTCGCGTCTTCTTTCAGCACGGCGAGTCTCACCTCCTGACCCTGACTGGGTTGTGGACTCCAGAGCTTCGTACCACACCACTCCTGACGCTGGTATACTTTCTTTCACCCACCCTTCCCACCCTTCTTTTCCTTCTTCTATCGTTGTTGGGAATGGTTCCGTTCTTCCGGTCACCTCAATAGGTGATTTGGGTCCATCCGGTTCTTTTCATTTTCATGATGTTCTTGTTGCTCCGGACATTGCTCTGGACATTATTCAACATCTTCTTTATGTTCGTCGCTTTACCACTGACAACCATGTTTCTATTGAGTTTGATCCTCTTGGTTTGTCTATGAAGAATCTTACTACTCGGCGTCTTCTTCTCCGCTGTGAGAGCTCCGGGCCCCTGTACACGATGTGACTTCCTGCTTCCGCTTCGTCCTCGCCTTTTTGCCTGGCTACGACGGCTCCTTCGATTACTTGGCATCGTCGGCTTGGCCACCCCGGTGTTGATGTTATGTCGAAGCTGTCCAGTAGTTCAGTGATTTCGTGTACTAGGGGTTCTCATGAGTCTGTATGTCATGCTTGTCAGTTGGGTCGCCATGTTCGGCTTCCTTTTCCACATTCTGTCACCCATGTGGAGCGCCATTTTGATCTGATTCACTGTGATCTGTGGACCTCACCTGTTCTCAGTGTTTCTGGCTATAAATATTATTTGGTGATTGTTGATGATTTTTCGCACTACTCGTGGACCTTACCCTTGCGACAGAAGTCTGATACGTTCGCTACTCTTTCTCACTTCTTCGCTTGGGTTTCCACCCAATTTGGGTGCACGATCAGGGTTGTCCAGTGCGATAACGGGCACGAGTTCGATAACTCCGCGTTTCGTCACTTCTTGCTTTCTCATGGGGTTCAGTTGCGCATGTCTTGCCCTTACACTTCCCCCCAGAATGGCAAGGCCGAGCGCATGATTCGTACCACCAACAATGTCATGCGCTCCCTGATGTTTCAGGCTTCCACTCCTGCTCGCTACTGGGTGGAGGCCCTTCACACTGCTACCTTTCTCATTAATCGCCTTCCTACTAGGGCGATTAGTGCTCCCACTCCTCACTTCGCTCTCTTTGGCACCACCCGTCTTTACGACCACCTTCGAGTTTTCGGGTGCGCGTGCTACCCTAATCTCTCTGCCACCGCCCCTCATAAGCCCGTGCCTCGTTCGACTCGGTGTGTTTTCCTTGGGTACTCCCCCGATCATAAGGGGTACCGGTGTCTCGACCTTACTACTCGTCGTATCTTGGTCTCCCGACACGTCGTGTTCGACGAGTCCTCCTTCCCTTTTGCTGGGTCCTCCTCTGACTCAGCCTTCGAGTTGGATTCTCTTTTTTCCACTGACCCTGAGGCCGCTCCTGTCTAGCGACCTTGTTTTTTACCTTCTGTGGGTCTTCCTCTAGCTGCGCTGAACACGACCCCGGTGTCTCAGACACCACCTGTCGTGCCTCTCGCGGCTCTGGCGTCACCGACGTCGTCCGCTGCGCCACGCGCGGCCCCGGCGTCCCCGACGTCGCCTGCCGTGCCACGCGTGGCCCCAGCGTCCCCGACGTCGCCCGCCGTGCCACGCGCGGCCCTAGCGTCCCCGACGTCGTCCGCGGCACCACGCGCGGCCCTAGCGTCCCCAACGTCGCGCCCGTCGTGCCATGTGCTGCCCCAGCATCCCCGACGTCGCCCGTCGTGCCACGCACGGCCCCGGCGCCCCCGACGTTGCCCGTCGTGCCACGTGCGGCCCCGGCGTCCCCGACGTTGCCCGTCGTGCCACGTGCGGCACCAGTGTCCCCGACGGCATCCCTGACGTCATCCGTCTCGCCTCGCGCAACCCTTGTACCGCGGCACGCCGACCCCATTCTCGTCTATCAGCGACGAGCGCGGCTTGGTGCACCGGCTTCCTCCCGCATTGAGCCTCCGGTGTACCATCCTCCGCTGCTCCACCAGGACCCTCGTCACGTTCACCCGATGGTGACTCGACAGGCCGTCGGTGTTCTTCGACCGGTGGAGCGCTTCTACGGGGTCGTTCTATCGTCCTCGACCTCCCTGCCGCCTGCCTCGTCATCCATCTTGCCTATCCCCTCTTATGTCCATAGCGCCCTCGCCAACCCTCATTGACGTCGGACTATGGAAGAAGAGTATGCGTCCCTACTAGCCAACCGGACCTAGGACCTGGTTCCCCGTCCTGGTCATGGCAACGTTGTCACGGGCAAGTGGGTGTTCACACATAAGAGGAAGGCAAATGAGTCTCTTGAGAGGTACAAGGCATAGTGGGTGCTTCGCGGTTTCACGCAGCATCCGGCGTTGACTACGACGAGACCTTCAGCCGGGTGGTGAAGCCGGTGACAGTTCACACCGTTCTGTCGCTGGCTCTGTCGCGTTCTTGGCTTGTCCACCAGCTGGACGTCAAGAACGCCTTCCTCCACGGGACGCTGACAGAGATGGTGTACTGCAGTCAGCCGACAGGGTTCATTGATTCAGCCCGTCCAGACTTGATCTGCCGGCTGAACAAGTCCCCTGTATGGGCTGAAGCAGGCGCCACGGGCTTGGTACAATAGGTTCGCCTCCTTCCTGGCCTCGCTCGGCTTCGTCGAGGCCAAGTCGGACACCTCGCTCTTCGTCTACAGGCGTGAGGGTGACAATGTCTACCTCCTCCTTTACGTGGACGATATTGTCCTCACGGCGTCCAGCCCGACTCTTCTTCAGCACACGATCTCCGCCCTGCAGCGTGAGTTCACGATGAAGGATCTCGATCAGCTCCACCACTTCCCGGGCATTGCGGTCGAGCACCGCCCGGGCGCTCTGTTCCTCCACCAGCGTCAATACTGCCTGGATATCCTCGAGCGAGCGGGCGTGGCTGATTGCAAGCCGTGCTCCACTCCTGTGGACAGCCAGGCGAAGCTGTCTTCGGCCGACAGCGCCCCGGTCGCCGGCCCCACCTCTTACAGGAGTCTTGCAGGTGCCCTGCAGTACCTCACCTTCACCAGGCCGGACATCTCCTACGCACTTCAATAGGTGTGTCTCCACATGCATGATCCGCGGGAGACGCATCTCACGGCGGTGAAGCGGATCCTTCGGTACCTGCGTGGCACCCACGACTACGGCCTTCTTCTGTGACGCGACTCTGCCTCCGAGCGGGTCGTCTACACCAATGCTGACTGGGCGGGTGGCCCGGACACCCGCCGGTCCACCTCCGACTACGCCGTCTTCCTGGGCGGCAACCTCGTCTCCTGGTCCTCGAAGCGGCAGCCCGTGGTGTCCCGCTCGAGTGCCGAGGCGGTAGCCGAGTCCTCCTGGATTCAGCAGCTGCTTCAGGAGCTTCACTCCCCCCCTCGCCCGGAGCACCTTGGTCTGCTACGACAACGACAGCGCCGTCTACGTCTCCACCAACCCGGTGCAGCATCAGCGTACGAAGCACGTCGAGATTGACCTTCACTTCGTTCGTGAGCGGGGTGGCTCTCGGGGAGGTGCGAGTCCTGCACGTTCCGACGTCGTCGCAGTTCGCCGACATCTGGACGAAGGGACTTCCTTCGACGGTGTTCACCTAGTTTCGGTCCAGTCTCAACATCTGTCGTGGCTAGATGTCGGGACTGCGGGGGGGGGGGGGGGGGGGGGGGGGGTAGACTTCACTTGTGTTAGGGTACTATTAGGGTACTATAGGGGCAGTTTAGTCCTTTTGTATTAGGCTCCTTGACCCCCAAGTTAGGGTTCCTTGGCCTTAAGTCTTGTACCCATATATAATGTACGCCTTGGTTGATTAATGGATCTATCTATTCCTGATAGAATGAATTGCTTAATTAATCATAGGGTCTCGGTACATATTTATAGATACATAGATGGGCCGTACAGGCTAGGCCCAAACACAGTCCAACACCCCCCCGCAGTCCCAACATCTAGCCACAACAGATGTTGAGACTGGAACGAAACTCAGAAAATAAAGTCGACGGGAGTCCCTTCGTGAAGATATCGGCAAACTGTGACGTCGTCGGCACATGGAGAACTCGAACCTCACCGCGTGCAACCCGCCCACGAACAAAGTGAAGATCAATCTCCACATGTTGCGTGCGCTGGTGCTGGACGGGATTGGTGGAGAGGTAAACAGCGCTGACATTATCACAGTAGACCAACGTGCTCCGGGCGACAGGGGAGTGGAGCTCCTGAAGTAACTGCTGGAGCCAAGACGCCTCTGCTACGCCGTTAGCCACGGCGCGGTACTCCGCCTCAGCGCTGGAGCGAGAAACCACGGGCTGCCGCTTCGAGGACCAGGAGACAAGATTCTCCCCCAGGAAGACGGCGTAGCCAGAGGTGGAACGGCGGGTATCAGGGCACCCCGCCCAGTCAGCGTCGGTGTAGACCACCAACTCAGAAGGCGAGTCATGTCGAAGGAGAAGGCCGTAGTCGAGGGAGCCGCGCAGGTACCGAAGAATCCGCTTCATCGCCGTGAGGTGCGTCTCCCGCGGATCATGCATGTGGAGACACACCTGCTGAACCGCGTATGAGATATCCGGCCTGGTGAAGGTGAGGTACTGCAGGGCACCTGCAAGACTCCTGTAAGAGGTGGGGTCGGCGACCGAGGCGCCGTCAGCCGAAGCCAGCTTCGCCTGAGTGTCCACGGGAGTGGAGCACGGCTTACAATCAGCCATGCCCGCTCGCTCGAGGATATCCAGGCAGTACTGGCGCTGGTGGAGGAACAGAGCGTCCGGACGGTGCTCGACCGTAACGCCCAGGAAGTGGTGGAGCTGGCCGAGGTCCTTCATCGCGAACTCGCGCTGCAGTGCGGAGATCGTGCGCTGAAGAAGAGCCGAGCTGGACGCCGTGAGGACAATATCGTCCACGTACAGGAGGAGGTAGACAGTGTCACCCTCATGCCTGTAAACGAAGAGCGAGGTGTCCGACTTGGCCTCGACGAAGCCAAGCGAGGCCAGGAAGGAGGCGAACCGGCTGTACCAAGCCCGAAGCGCCTGCTTCAGCCCGTACAGAGACTTGTTCAGCCGGCAGACCAAGTCTGGACGGGCTGAATCGACGAACCCTGTCGGCTGACTGCAGTACACCGTCTCTGTCAGCGTCCCGTGAAGGAAGGCGTTCTTGACGTCCAGCTGGTGGACAGGCCAAGAACGCGAGAGAGCCAACGACAGAACAGTCCGTACTGTCGCTGGCTTAACCACCGGACTGAAGGTCTCGTCATAGTCCACTCCAGGGCGCTGAGTGAAACCCCGAAGTACCCAACGAGCCTTATATCTCTCCAGGGAGCCATCCGCCTTCCTCTTATGCGTGAAAACCCACTTGCCTGTGACAACGTTGCCACGGGAAGGACGGGGAACCAGGTCCCATGTCCGGTTGGCAAGTAGGGCCGCATACTCCTCCTCCATAGCGCGGCGCCAGTGAGGGTCAGCGAGTGCGCTACGGACGGAGGTCGGTATAGGTGAAACCGAAGAGGAAGTGGATGGTGTCGGTGTCGTCGAAGAGAGTACCACTCCGGAGAACCTCTCAAGAGGTCGGAGAACCCTAGCGGCACGTCTAGTCACCATCGGGTGAACGTGTCCTGGGTCCCGGTGAAGCAACGGTGGGTGGTACACCGAGGGCTCCGGACGCGCAGGCGTAGAGGCACCAACCCGCTCTCGTCGCTGGTAGACAAGAGCAGGATCGGCGAACCGTGGAACAGGGGCCGCGCGTGGCGCAGCGGGGGACGCGGGAGCCGGAGTAGTCGTCGGGTCCCCGCACAGCGCAGGAGTCGAGGCCGGAGACGCCGAGGCCGCGCGTGGCGCAGGTGTAGGGGTCGCCGGGGCCGCGCGTGGCGCGGGAGTCGAGGCCGGAGACGCTGGGGCCGCGCGTGGCGCAGCCGTAGGGGACGTAGGGACCTCGTGTGCCGCAGGAGTCGAGGTCGGAGACACCGTTGCCGCGCGTGGCGCAGCAGGAGACGTCGGTGCCACACATGGTGCGGCACTCGTCCCCAGGGTCGACGGAGCCTGGGCACCAACCCGCACTCGTCGCTGGTAGACGAGAGCAGGGTCAGTGAACCGCCGAGTCGTGGCTGTAGGAGGCACATCCGGAGTCACCACAGGTGTCGGTGCTGCATAAGGTGCAGCTGGCGACGTCGTGGGAGCCACCTGGGAGCTGGTGGGTGATGTACCTGCAAAAAAAGGCCAAGGCAGCTGTGGTGGAGCAGCCTCGGTGTCAGTAGAAAAAAGCGAGTCCAGCTCTGCAGCTGAGCTAGAGGTGGAGGAAGAAAAGGGGAAGGATGACTCGTCGAAGACGACGTGCCGAGAGATCAAAATGCGGTGGGTAGAGAGGTCGAGGCACCGGTATCCCTGATGCTCAAGGGAGTACCCAAGGAAGACACACCTAGTAGAGCGGGGTGCAAGCTTATGTGGAGCAGTGGCGGAAAGATTAGGGTAGCAGGCGCACCCGAAGACACGGAGGTGGTCGTAGAGAGGGGTAGTGCCATACAGGGCAAAGAAAGGAGTCGGTGCCCGAATCGCCTTGGTAGGAAGGCGGTTAAGGAGGAAGGTGGCAGTGTGAAGTGCCTCTACCCAGTAGCGAGCGGGGATGGATGCCTGAAACATCAAGGAACGCATGACATCATTAGTGGTGCGAAGCATGCGCTCAGCCTTGCCATTCTGAGGAGATGTGTATGGGCAAGACATGCGTAGCTGTGTGCCATGTGTAAGGAGAAAGTCACGGAGTCGCGAGTTGTCAAACTCTCGTCCGTTGTCACACTGGAGAGCACGAACAGTACGCCCAAACTGTGTGGAAACCCAAGTGAAGAAGTGAGAGAGAGTATCAAAAGTCTCAGATTTCAGACGTAATGGAAAAGTCCAAGAGAAATGTGAGAAATCATCAAGTACCACCAAATAATATTTAAAACCCGAGACACTGGTAACAGGAGATGTCCACAAATCGCAATGGATAAGATTAAAAATATGTTGCACATGAGACACAGAAGTGGGAAAGGGAAGCCTAACATGGCGACCAAGCTGACAAGCGTGACACAATGACTCATGTGTGCCCCTAGTACACGAGATAACTGAACTACTAGACAACTTCGACATAGCATCAGCGCCAGGGTGACCAAGCCGACGGTGCCAAGTAGCGGACGAAGCTGTCGTAGCCAGAGCAAAAGACGAAGACGCAGCGGAAGAAGGAAGTCGAAGAGTGTACAGGGGCCCCAGACTATCACATCGAAGAAGAAGACGCCGGGTGGAAAGATCCTTCACAGACAAACCAAAAGGATCAAACTCAACAGAAATATTATTATCAGTGGTGAAACGACGAATGGAAAGTAAATTTTGAATAATGTCTGGAGCAACAAGAACATTATTAAGATGGAATGAACCCGGAGAAACTGAGTCACCTACTGAGGTGACTGGAAGAACGGATCCATTTCCAACAACGATCGATGAAGGAAAAGACGGATGAGGTGTGTGTGTAGAGGAGAGAATACCAGCATCTGGGGTGGTGTGGTAGGAGGCGCCAGAATCAGCCACCCAATCAGTAGTCGGTGGTGTAAGGTGCATGGTGCTGAAGGAAGACGCCAAGTCCTGACGGTCCCACCACATGGGCGGCTCCTGGAGAGGTGCTGGTGGCTCCGAGTGCCCAGCGGGGTAGGAAGCACCGCCGTAGGCTGGAGTGGGCGATCCAGCCACAGGGCGACCAGGTCCACCATAGCCCGGATGGGCTACGTACGCAGCCGGAGGACGTGGCTGGCGCGGAGTGGAGGAAGTCGGTGGCGCCCCAAGAAGACCCGGAGACGGTCCAGGCCACATAGAGATCTGGCCAGTCCACGGGTTATACGGTGTGGGCCAGGGCGCACCTCCCTGGCCAGTGCCACCAGTACCACCACCAGTAGGAGCAGTGGACGTAGGAGTGCCGCCAGCACCTCGTCCTGTGCGCCTTCCGCCGCGACGTCGACGAGTACCACCCCCAGAGCCAGCAGAGGCACCCGGGGCGGTAGGTGGAGTAGGCGGTCGCGGTAGTGGTCCCCCAGAAGACGGTGGGCGTGAGGGCTGCCCGGAGCCATAGAAGGCTGTGGCAGACCCAGAGGTAGCAGGCCCACCCGCCGTGATCTCCTCAAGCTCAAGATCAGACCAGACCTTCTCGAAGGTCGGTGGAGGCTCCATACGGAGAAGCCAGAAGCGAAGATGGCTGAAGCGCTCGTTCAGGCCGTGAAGGACCCGAAGAACTAGAGTGCTGTCAGCGACCGGCTCGCCAAGGTCGCGCAGGGAGTCAGCCATGCCCTTCATCTCTCCACAGTAGGCCGAGATGGAGCGGTCACCCTGCACTGTAGTCTGGAACCGTGCGTTAATGTGAAGAGCCCGAGTCGCACGGTTCCCCAAGAAGTGGTGCTCCAGGATCTGCCAAGCCTGGCGCGCGGTCCCCCCACCGCGCTGTCCGACAAGCTTGTACAGATCATCGGCGAGAGTGCCAAGGATCCAAGCAAGGACCAGACTGTCCATGCTGATCCAAGAGTCATCCCACGGGGCGTCGTCCTGCTGGACGTGGTCCGCAAGCTGGTACCGCCGTAACGTGAGGAGGAACTCGTTACGCCAGCGGGCGTAGGTGGTAGAGGTACAACTCAGAACAGTCGGCACTAGGGTCCGAATGTTCTGAACTCCAGCCGTCTGGGCGTGTAGGGCGGCGGTGAGCGACGCCGAGTATGCGGAGTGCACACCGGTGTCCAAGGTGGGCTCGTACGTCGCGTCCGGCGGTCGGTGAGCGCTCTCCTGGATCTGGTGCGAGAGAGCAGCCGCCGAGGCGCGCTCCTGCTCTAAGGCAAGAGCGAGTGCCCGCTCGCGATCGCGAGAGGCAGCCAGAGCCGCGAAGACACTGGAGGTGTCCGCGGCCGGAGCAGTAGCAGGTCCGGAGCCTGTCATGAAGGCGACGGCAGTGGGGCCGGCAAGTGGTCCGCCGGCGGAGGGACCAGTCGCATCGCCGTACGCAGGCCGGGTCATGGCGATGAGGGGCGCGCCCGCTGCAGGACCGGTGGCAGGCACACCGGCGCAGGGGAGGGAGCCGGCCAGGGAGGGGACGGCGCCGGCGAGGGGCGCGCCGGCCCAGGGAGGGGAGGCGGCCGGCAGCGGCTGGGTCTGGGCCGCGCCGGCGGTCAGGGGAGGTGCGGCCCCGGCAGCGGCGGCAGGGGCGCGGGCGCCGGCGGCCAGGGGAGTTGCGGCCAGGGGAGGTCCGGCGGCGGCGGCGGCGGCAGCGGCGGCGTGGGGGGCGCCGGCTAGGAAGGGACCGCCGGCGGCGGCGGTGGCGGCAGCGTGGTGGGGGGCGGCCGCGCAGTGGAGGGGGGCGGCCAGGAGGTGGCCGCCGGCGGCTGCAGCGGCGGGGGGGGACGCCGGCGGCTGCGGCGGCGGCGGCCAGGGAGGGGGGGGGCCCCCCGCCGGCGGCGGCGTTGGCGGCGGCGGCGGCCAGGGAGGGGGGGGGGGCCCGCCGGCGGCGGCGTTGGCGGCGGCGGCGGCGGCGCAGGGGAGGGCGCTGGCCGTGGTGGGGAGGGGGGCGGCCAGGAGGCGGCCGCCGGCGGCTGCGGCGGCGGGAGGGACGCCGGCGCCGGCGGCCAGGGAGGGGGCGGCCCCGCCGGCGGCGGCGGCGGCGGCGCAGGGGAGGGCGCCGGCCATGGGGGGGGGGGGGGGGGCGGCGGCTAGGGTTAGGGTTAGGGTGGGGATTAGGGTTTGGCTAATGATACCATGATAGAATGAATTGCTTAATTAATCATAGGGTCTCGGTACATATTTATAGATACATAGATGGGTCGTACAGGCTAGGCCCAAACACAGTCCAACAATTCCCCTCTAATTGAAGCCTACAACAATAACGAAGCCTTTATCACAAGAACGTTGGGATCGGCTAGATATGAAACCCAACAATTTTATATATTACAAAAAGTAACAAAAATAAGATAAGAGTAACAAAATACGAACGAGTAAACTATAAACTAAGATCGTAGCGCATGAATTGCTAATTTTCATGCAATCCTATCATGAGTCAGATCTCTAGGTACACTCCACACCTTTATGTCTCGTCTCATCGCCTCATGTCATGTCAACCTTGCTCGCCCTCTCTCCTCCTAATATTTTCTCTACCCTTTAAAATCTCACTATTAACCGGTTTTTCATGAGGTCTACGCTGGATATGCCCAAACCACATTAGGCGATGTTAGACTAGCTTCTACTCAATAGGTGCACCCCTACTCTATCACTTATCACCTCATTCATAATTCGGTATCTTCTTGTGTGACCGCACATCCACAATAGAATGCACATCTCAACGACACTTATTTGTTGGACATATTACCTTTTCACTGGCCAACATTCCGCTCCACATAGCATCACAGGTCTAATTATAGTCCTATAGAACTTTCGTTTCAGCTTTTGGGGGACCTTATCATACAGGATTCTAGATACTTACCACCATTTCATCCACCCATCTTGATCATCAGCATGGATCCAAAAAACTAAGCTTCATATCATAGATGTAAAAGATAACAGCAATGATAGTAATCATGATATGTTTCAATTTCAAAACAAGCATTGCCCTAGCCCAGGCCAATGTGGATTATACTGTAGTAATCTACCTGGCTTTCTTTCTCAAACTTACTGCATTCGTATTTGTTGGGGTTATCTGATCAAAACATGTTAGACAAATAGTCTTACATTGATTTTATAACGAAGGAAGATCTTTACCTCCTTATAAATACATACCACCCCTAAGAGTTTTAATCAATTCAATAATCGTTTTCTCTCTTATTTCTATCATGGTATTTTAGAGATTTCATCCCCATGACCTCTCTTTCTTAGCACTAGCCACTACCATGCCACGGTCGCGCCTTCTCTTCCTCTCGCCGCGTCGTCGCTCTTTGACCGCGCCGCCACTCCTCGCGGTCCGACCGTTGCTACACCTGCAGTCAGACAACCTCGACGTGTGGCACTCCGCCCACATCGTTTACTAACCCTAGCCATCGCCTATCCACGGTCCGACCACCGCCCCTCATGGTCCAGCTGCCAGCCATCCAGATTGCATTTGCACTTACAATTTGATGGCTTCTGCGACTTCCGTCGATGATGTGATCGTTCTGACGACGGTCCTCTCGTCGCCACAGGACGACAATGACTCAGATGACACCAACCCTGACATCCTCGCCGTAGCATGAGATGTCGCCTTGGAGACTGAGGCAAATCGATTGGCTGCAGAGGTCGATCGATTTACCGTCGAGACAGCACGTGCACGTGCAGCAGCAGATCATGCACGTCGCACGTTGTTTGCGATAGTTGACAAGGCAAGTCGTACCTTGTAAGTCACGACCATCCTCCACCCGTCGATGTCATCACCTCGTCGTCTAATGATGCTGTCGCTCTTCACACTCAAGTTGTTATCATACTCAACATCATGATGTTGCCGCTCTTCACACTCAAGTTGTTATCATACTCAACATCAAGGTTGACGATACCAGTCGTCCTCGACAACATTTCGTCACATTACAATTGGTGGAAGGGCCTCTTCTTCAACACCCTCGTCAATTACGAGCTCTTTGATCACGTCCTCACTGACGTCGATCCTGATGCTGCTGATCCTCATTGGCGTCGTATGGACTGCATTGTCATCTCATGGCTTCACGACACCGTCTCCCGCAATCTAATTGAGATCGTCACAACAGGCATACCCACAACTCGCTCAATCTGGATCGAGCTCCAGGAACAGTTTATCAGCAACTGTGAGATTCGTGTTATGATTCTTGGATGTTCACCCCGGGAGACCACTCCATCACTGACTACTGTCGTCGCCTCAAATAATTGGCTGATGCGCTCGGTGACTTGGGCGAAATCGTCCCTAACCTCACCCTTGTTCTTACGACGCTTCACGGCCTGAACAACAGTTCTCCCACATGGTGTCTCTCCTCAAACGGTAGCGCCCTTCCCTTCCTTCACAGGCGTCCGCAACGACCTCCAGTTTGTGGAGATCGAGATGAAGTTCAAGCCGAGGAACGCCAACCCCTTGGCACCCACCTCTACGGAGACACACCCCGCCGCCAGCATCATCCGACGACCCTACTCCACGGCGCCCCTACCTCTGTTGCCCAACTTCTAATGCTCCATCCTCCAACCGAAGCATCCAAAACCGGTGAAAAGACACGTGGAATAATTGTTAGACTATGTATTAGGGGTCAAGGGCATTTTAATCCTTAGCCTAATAGACTTCTTGGGGGACAAGCCTTGTACCCCTATATATTGTACCCTTGATAGCCTTGGTTAATTCATCCATTATTTGTCCTCTAATATGGTATCACGAGACAGGTTAACCTAACCCTAATCCCTCCCACCACCATGGTCTAGCTGTCGCCGAGGCCCCTAGCTGTGCGCCGCCGCAGACCCCCCACTGGCTGCGCCGGCTCCCTCTCTTTGGCACGCCGCCCTCTTCCTCTCTGGCTAGCGTCGCCGCCCCCTCCCTCTGGCCAGCAACTGTCGGATCCGCCGTTGGCGCCCCTTCCCCCTGCTCGGCCGCCGCCAGATCTGCTTCCCTCTTAGGTCAGCGCCGCCGCCCCCTCCCTCTGGCTGGCAGCCGCCGGCGCCCCTTCCCTTTGGCCGGTCGCGGCCAGATCTACCTCCCCTTGGCCGGCCGCCGCCACCTGGTTGGGTGCCTCCAGAACTGTCATCGACCCTGTTGCACAAGATGGCACCACCCCTTATCTAGCCGCCACCGCGCCAGCAGCAACTGAATCCGTCACCGCCCCTACCGAGGAGGCCGACACCGCAATCTGGTCGGTCGCTGCTGTTACCTCCTAGCCGGCCGACAACGGCCCTTGGTCGGCCGCCACCGTCGGATCTGGGCCGACCGCCAACGCAGCAGCCCATGGCGCGCTAAACGGCCCCAGATCCAGCACACCAGCCGCCGGTGCCACTGGTCCGGCCGCCGACATGCGACTGTTGTTCCCTGTCTGTACAGCACCACCACCGCTCCTGATCGTGGCACCATCTCCAGCCCTGCTGTCGTCGCTCTCATGGCTAGCGCTGTTCCTGGATCTGCCCTCGGCAAGACCGGACTTGGGCTAGAGGGGTCGGCTGCTACCTCTGTCGAGCTCAAGCAGTCGTTGTCGTCGCCACCGTACATCGCTGGCCTCCAGCCCTTGCCGGATGGTTTTCTCGTGAGCACTACTGCCACCGTCCCGCCGACAATCGCGATTCCTGCTGCTGGCACCGCCGCTGCTCCTAGCATGGTTGTTGCCTCCCTATACGGCGCCAACAGTACCACCATGACGTGGACACCTCCGATGTCGTCGCGGCTCTAGCTGCGTCTCGCGAGCGCGAGCGAGCACTTGCTCTCGCCCTGCAGCAGGAGCGTGCTTCTGTGGCCGCTCTTTCTCACCAGCTCGAGGAGAGTGCTCACCGACCGTGGAGTGCTACCTACGAGCCTCCCTCAGATGTTGGTGGTGCTCACTTAGCGTACTCGACGTCCCTCGTCGCTGCTCTCCACGCCCAGGCCGTCGGGGTTTAGAACATCCAGACGCTCATGCCGATCGTCCTCAGTTCTGAATCCACCACGTACACCCGCTGGCGTAATACGTTTCTCCTCACGTTGAGGCAGTTCCGTCTCGACAACCACGTCCTCCGGGATGGCTCCCGTTGGATGACTCTTGGATCAGCATGGACAGCATGGTCCTAGCCTGGATCCTTGGATCCCACTCCGACGAGCTACACAACATCGTCGGGTAGCGCGGTGGCGGTAGCGCTCGCCGGGCGTGGCTAGTCTTCGAGCAGCACTTCTTGGGAAACCGTGCAACTCTAGCTCTCCACATCAACGCGCGGTTCCAGAACACCGTCTAGGGCGACCGCTCCATCTCCGCCTACTGTCGAGAGATGAAGGGCATGGCTGACGCCCTGCGCGACCTCGGCGAGCCGGTTGCTGACAACACACTCGTCCTTCGGGTCCTTCAGGGCCTAAACAAGCGCTACTGTCGCCTCCAGTCGTGGTTGTTTCGTGTGGAGCCGCCTCCGACCTTCGAGAAGGTCTGGTCCGACCTTGAGCTCGAGATCACTGCTGGTGGCCTTGCTGGCTCCAGGCCTGCCACAACCCTCTACGGCTCTAGGCAGACCCCACGGCCACCTGCTTCTGGTGGACCACCTGCGTGACCACCTACTCCGTCTACCACCCTAGGTGCTCCTGCAGGCTCTGGGAATGGTAATCGTCGCCGCCGTGGTAAGCGCAATGGCCGTGGTGGTGGTGGTGGCACTTCTGCATCTTCTGCTACTGGTGGTGGTAGTGGTGGCACCAACTGGGAAGGTGTGCCCTGGCTTACACCCTACAACCCGTGGATCGGCCAGATCTCTAGGTGGCTTGGGCTGTCTCCGGGTCTTCCGCTTCCACGCCCACCTCGTCCTCAGCCTTTGTACATCGCCCACCCGGGCTACGGCGGACCAACCTACCCTACTGGTGGATCATCGACTCGGGCCTACAGCAGGCCTGACTACTCTGCTGGTGGGTAGTCAACCTACGGGGGCACCGACTACCCTACTGGGTACTCAGAGCCGTCAGCGCCGTACCAGGAGCCACCCCTGCATGGGATCGCCAGTCACTGGCGTCTTCGTTCAGCACCATGCACCTCACTCCACCTATTGTTGACTGGGTGACTAATTTCGGAGCATCGTACCATACCACTCCTGATGCTGGTATACTTTCTTTTACCCACCCTCTTTTCCTTCATCTATCGTTGTCGAGAATGGGTTTGTTCTTCCATTCACCTCAGTAGGTGACTCAAGGTTTTCGGGTTCTTTCCAGCTCAAAAACATTCTTGTTGCTCCAGATATTAAATTTTGCTTTCTATTCATCAGTTTACCATTGATAATCATGTTTCCATTGAGTTTGAACATTTTGGTTTATTTGTGACATCACCTGCCGTGCCACGTGCGGCCTCGGCGTCCCTGACGTCGCCCGCTGCGCCACTCGCGGCTCGGCGTCTCCGACGTTGACTGCGCAGTACCAGCGCCTCAGGCGCCACTGACTGTGCCTCCCGCGGCCCCAAGTTCTCAGTTCACCAAACTCGCTCTTGTCTATTAGCGATGAGCACGGGTTGGTGCTCCGACCTCTACAGTTGCACCACGCGCAGCCTCGGCACCTCTGACCCTTACAGCTGCGCTACGCGCGGCCCTGGCGTCTTCGACATCACTCACAGTGCAGCGCGCGGCTGAGATACCATGGTTTGTCGACCCTGCTCTTGTCTATCAGCGACGTGAGCGGGTTGTCGATCCGGCTCCGGCTCACTCCGAGCCCCCGGTGTACCACCCTCCACTGATCTATCGAGACCCAGGTCACTTCCACCCGATGGTGACTCGACGTGTTGCTGGGGTTCTCAGGCCGGTTGAGCGTTTCTTCGTGGTCGTCCTCTCATCAATGACGTCTCCACCGCCTGCCTCCTCTTCGATCTCGCCTATACCGTCTTCCGTTCGTAGCACCCTCACCGACCCTCACTAGCACCGCACTATGGAGGAAGAGTATGCGACCCTGCTTGCCAACCGGACCTACGACCTGGTGCTCAGTCCCAGTCGTGGCAATATTGTCACGGGCAAGTGGGTGTTCACGGATAAAAACAAGTCGCATGGTTCTCTGTAGAGATACAACGCTCGATGGGTACTTCGGGGCTTCACTCAATGCCCTAGAATTGGCTACGACGAGACCTTCAGTCCGGTTGTGAAGCCGACAACAGTTCGTACCGTTCCATCGCTGGCTCTCTCGCGTTCTTGGCCCGTTCACCATCTGAACGTCAAAAAGTCTTCTTCCACGGCACTCTTACGAAGACGGTGTACTGCAGTTAGCCGACAGGGTTCATTGATTCAGCTCATCCAGACATGGTCTGCAAGCTGAACAAGTCTTTGTATGGTCTAAAGCAGGCACCCCGAGCCTGG